>JAYMFT010180138.1:0-12067 GCA_038088735.1 Panulirus argus
AAAAAAAAAAAAAAAAAAAAATATATATATATATATATATATATATATATATATATATATATATATATATATATAACGTTGTCGAGGACAATTGCATCCCAAGGGGAAGCCCACCTTACCCTTCTCCCGCGTGAACCACAGACTTGAATGAGCAGTGGGAGCTCTGTAAAATGGATCTCGGTTTTTTTTTTTAAATAACTCATCTATGATTTGCCACGGAAACATTAGCGTTGATTCTTCTTTTTCTTCCTCCCATATTCTCCTGCATGAAGCTGTCGTCGCCAGCGACAAATATACACACCTAATCGCGTTTTGGGTAATTCGTGGGAGAGTCAGGCAGGTAGGTAGACAGCGCTCACGAGCGGAAGAGAAATCTGTAATGAGCGGCGGCCTTATCTAGAGGCTGGCTGGGCCGTGTTTGTTTACTTCCTGCGTTATCAACCCGAAAGCGACATTACCTCGGAAACCGACAACGACACACACACACACACACACACACACACACACACACACAGTCATGCTTCCTAAACCTAATTCTGCCTCGTAATCTTCTGATGCCGGTGGCATAACTACGTATGCAGCTCAGCGTAAACGTTATTATGCACCAAGGGAATGCTGTAATGACTTGAGCTGTGCGCTATCATCATCATCCTCGAGGGAAACACACGTGAAAGTAAATGATCCCAAGTAAACTCGATTGTGAAAGCTAGGCTCCGCTGCAGCCAGTCCGGACATTTCCTCTCCATTTAATTTCACCACATCTGTCTTCATTTTCATTTGTGCATGTTTTGATACGGATCTTATCGGTTAGGGGCTAAATGTCATCAACATGTATTTGTGGGCGTAATTATCCGTTAGTACGGGATGGGGAGAGAAAGAGAGAGTCCACACACCCACACTCACTTGGGGGCGCCCCACGTCTCTTGGGAAATTTGTTATTAAAATTCGCCTTGTTTAAAGACAAGGGCAGAAGCCTTGCTCAATGACGGCCTGTTCTCTAATATTACTGTGTGTGTTTGTTTGTGTGTGTGTGTGTGTGTGTGTGATTTCTATTTGTGGGTTCCGGGGAGAGAGTTTTACACTCGTGTTGGCCCATCTTTTGACCTCGTATTTATGTACCACGTCTTTACTCACAAGCCAGGTGTGTGTGTGTATGTGTGTGTGTGTGTGTGTGTGTTTAAGGAGCCTTACTCTGCTGTGGCCCTATACTCAAATACTGTTTTAGCCATAAAATGTTAAGACCTTTTTATGTCCCCCTCATTCGCTGCTTCACTTCGTCTTTGCTGTTCAAAAGCCATTGAAGCATTTTCTCATCTTCTCCACGTCCTCCTCTCGCTTGGTTTCCTCTGCAGTGTCCTTCTAAGCCATCGGCTCCTTCCTGTATCACGTAAATGGTCTGTGTGTCGACATATCGTGAAATCCAATTGGAAACGTAAAAGTTTCAATCATGTTTCTCCTCGACCTTCTTGCCGTATCAAGGAACCTCTCCATGTCGACGTTGTGAAACGGAATGAGAAATTCGAAAGAAAAGCTGCAATTATGTCTCCCCTCGACCTTCTTCTGTCTCTTCGAACGTTGAGTTGAGTCCATGACTGCTGACCTCACCTCCTCCCGTGTAGCCTAGCTCCTGTGCCGCATGTCCCACTGTTGCTGCCCGACGAGTTGTACTCCTATATATTTCCCTCTCTGAACATTTTCTCTCCTTTTTTTAATATCATACAGTTTTGTTATTCACTTTTCTTGCTCTCTGCAGTAGCTTTTCTGTCATGATTTCGCCTTCATCTACTTCCCTATGACCGTAGGGGTATTCTATCGTGTCCCCCGAAGAGTTTTCTTCCTATATATTTAATTACGTGATGGTTTCCTACCTATTTCAACTTTCCTGGTATCGGCATCGGTAAATCGGTTAAGAGGAACTCGGAAGGTGTGATCGTGGCAATTGTTCCCGTCCTCTGTCCTCTGTCCTCATTTCAAGAGACAGGTTTTTCAGTCTCAAAAATTTGTAAATACTTTCCCTGTCTTTTTTTCCCTCTTTCTCAGTTCTCTATATTTCAATTAGGGTCCGTCCTTGATGTGGACTTTTGTCCGTGACTGGAACCTTCAACATAAAAAAAAAAAATACGTATTTTCATTTCCACTGGACCACCCTTGACAACCTTATGCCTCCTCAAGTAGGGTGACCAAAATAGTGATGTCTACTATGATATGGGTATAATGTATTTCATGTATAATCAATTATTTTTTGTTATCATTTACCCATGTAGTTTAAAGGTGGTTTTGACATTATCTTAACCCTGTTGAAAATTCTCTAGATGTGGTTTTCTGGTGAAAAAGAAACTGGCTACTCACTCTATCCCTATTATTCCTCTAACATAAAAAGTCATGATTTTTTCCCTGCGAGATTTCATTCATAACCCAGCCCCATTCCTCTTAGTCCCATTTTCACTTCTTTGCATCTGGTGGGGTTGGCTTTCATCAGCCTTGTACGGAAGCACCAAAGATCTCTTTGCAAGCTGTCGCAATTCTAAATTCATCTAATTTCTCTCCCTAAGCGTAGCGACCATCCACAAACATACACAATTATTATTCATCTCTCTCCAGCAGAACATTTACGAAGATTAGAGTGTGCAATAAATAGGCCTTGTAACAGAGACGCTATTGGATCCTTCTCAACATAACGTAATTTTCGATTCACTCGAGAAGTTGCCTTAAAGAGCTTGCGGCCCAGAAAATAAGGGTCTTTGTCATCTCGCGAAGGGATGGGGAAGTGCCAAGACGCTCTCTACCAGTCTATAAGCACATCCGTTTTCCTTTTTTCATTGTCCTCAGCTGACGAGAGTTTCATATTCTGATTCTGGCGACATTCCTTAATGATGCAGCTATATTTGGGTGTTGCTGTCAGCTTCAAACATAAAGGGAGAAGAGAGACGCAGTAGATTTCGTGCAGTTAATCATTACTCCGTGTGATTATGCTCTAAATCCCCATTCTGTAGGGCTGTTAAGGCTGACCGATTGTTAACAAGTTGTTATCCTTTGTTATCACGAATTAAAAGAATATTTCGACCGGTGAATTCGAAAAGAATTATAATATTCTTCGTGTTATCAGAGAAGGAGGCACAATACATATATATATATATGGAACTTCCGGACTCCGCCTGCTAGTAGTAACAACACGAGCAGGAAGTTACCTTCAACGGGGCCGAATCTACATCAACCGACAAAAAGATGTACGGTGTTGCCGAGGACCTTTCCGCCCCAGATGAACCTAGCTTACCCTGCTCCCGCGTGAAGCGCAGTCCCGAAGCTGCGGGAACCCATAAAAGTGGTCCCGAGATTACTAGCGATGTCCAAGGACCAGAACGTTGTTCTCAAGGTTCGTGTGGTCGTGCACAAAGGTCGTACCCCAGTGCTCACTGATCGCATCGTCGCGCTCAGGGGTCGTACTCGAGACTCGTACCGTCGTGCTCAGTGATCGTACGGTCGTTCTCCAATGATCGTACGGTCGTGCTTAAGGGCGTGCCGTCGTGCTCAGTAGGTTAAGAATGAGCCAACTTTGGTAGTGATGAGAACTTCTGTGACCTTACCTACCCCGTCTCACAGCAGGAAACCTCTACTGGGTCTCAAAAGTTATATAGAAAATGTGAAATTCTTGATATGATTTCTGATCGAGATCATTTGACAGTAATACACATGACATCTTCACAAAAAAGCTAAGTCTAATACGACATGTATATACTATGATCTTAGTTATGTAAACGGGTGTGAGGGATGAAGACTGAAAATACCATACCTTTGAATTCAGCATATATTTCAAAGTTTTCGCTAACATTCCTCTATGCACATCAAAGCCAGATATTTTATGCTTCCTATTAATATTTTTATGCATGTTAACAACCACCATGAACCTTCGAGACACAACGCTCGTTAGTCAACAAAGCCCTTAACAAGCATATTGCTCAATAGAGCATGTTTTGGTTGGTTGTTTGGGCTGCACGCTCACCAGCTGCTCGGGTCATTACGTCTGTCAACGTCGAGTTATTGCATCTGCAACACCTCGTTCAGGTGTTAAGGATAGTTATTAGACCACATGAGTGGCTCTTGATGTAATACTTAAGCTCATTGGCTAACACTGTGCTGTGCTAAACAGGTGATATTACGTCACAGTGATTGGTTAATATAGCGCCGTACTGATTGGTTCATGACCTGCCAATGACTATAAGAGAGAGAGAGAGAGAGAGGTTTTCAATAGACCAGGCATCGTGAAGGAGGGGAAGAAGGAAAACTCCTTTTACATTTGACCACCTAGCCTGACGGAGGGGATGATTACGGGCAAAGATAAGCGTTTGTGAAAGGAAAGCTTAGCCAAGAAGATGGGTGTCAAGAGCTTTCACTTAATTGTTCATCCTTGGACGTATATTTTTTATAGTTACTGAAAGAATAGTAAAAAGGAAAATTTTTCTATAGCCACTGGTCATCTTGCATGATCCTTGCATGGCCAGTTTACCCCAACTATTTATGAAAAATTAGTTATTAGCGCAGCAACCTGGATGACTTCATAAACCTAAATTCTGCAGAACAAAGACCTCGTCATTGTCTGAAAGGACGGAGAGAAAAAAAAAATAAACATTGCAAGTCGTCTGAAATATATGTGATTACATAACTTTTACGCATCTTTCTCGGCGGTAGTCTTCCGCTTTGTTAGAGGTTAGGTAAAACCCAGCCAGGGTGGTGGTGTCCGTCTTTCCTGCCTTATACGTAAGCTATGGCCGCATTACGTCAAGGTACATCTTCCTCTACCCAACATTGCACATCACGCGCTCTCATGCAAGACCACAGGATTTTAACCTCAAAAAATGCATACGGTAAGTTTAAGCAAATAATCATGAGAGTTATTCCGAATCCAAATGCTCTTGCAAGTAATTGTTTACGTAAGTCTTATGCACATATCCGTGATCGCATCTTCAAAAATTAAGTTGTAGTAAATCAATAAAAACTTAACGTAATATGATATCATTTATCACTGGGGCAATGAGAAGATTCCTTACCATCGCTCCCTAATTAAGCCTTACATTTCCTCTTAAATTCTATAAAATAAACTGCCCAAAACTTGTTTAACCAGTCAGTTCACTTTCTCCGCTTCTGTCCCTGACCAAAGAGTTGTCAGGTGGTGTGAGACCTTGAAACTCGCTGTACATCAGAACACGACATTAAAAACAAATTTACTTCCGTAGTATTTCCCAGGTAAACCACATCCTTTAGATATTCCGTAAACCCCTCGCAACTAGTTTGATTATACAGGAAACTATATACGAATATCCCTAATCGTAACCTCACTTGCCGTCGTCCTTCACCCAAAATGGCTGTTCCCGCCAAGTTGGCTTCCCGTGCGCAGTTCCGCTTTGACAGTCTTTCAAGATTTGATTCTTTAACGTTGAATTGCTGAAAGGAGAAAATCAGGATAATAGAGTGAAATATGAATATTTTAATCACTACATCTCATTACGGTTAATACCTACGAAATAGGATGTCATTGTAACTTAAATACATCGACTAGTTGTAAGATTGGTTTGGTTGACAGTCTTAGAACAAAGGATTCATTTAACTTCCAACTCTTGGTTGCTGCAAGTTAATAACACATCATCTTGATTTATGTAAACCTCAAAAAAACTCATCAGCTTGACGGAAGGGAGAAAAATCTTCCCTCTCATTTAGTCATTTCTCAGAACAATCATGTTTTACTCACTTGAGGGTCGGCGGCAACTATTTGAGGAGTCACTGGCTATTCTCGTGGCTGACGGCTCGAGCTCCTTACCTTGAGGCTTTGAGGCTGGGAACAATACGGCGAAATATCGTCCCAAGAGGAGACCACCTCCTCCTCTACGATCATACACAAGTCGATTTGAAGCCGCGTGTCTAAGCGGCGCAGCAGTGTCAAGGCAACTCGATAATCCTGTATGGCGTGTGGAACATTCTGCCGGTAATGACGGTGAAGGAGTTAAGGTCGTTGGGTTATTCTCGTCATGATACCGCCGCCATGTTCACAGAGGGTTAAGTCTTGTCATGCGAGGTGAAGGGCTCTGTGTATGTGTGTGTGTGTGTGTGTGTTTGTGAGTGTGCCCTCCTCTCTTTGTCTGTCTGACTCTCTCCAGGAACAAAGTTTTCTGAATCAGTCTACACGGGACGGGGTTTCACCATAGCCCGAGCACCATCAAGAGAACCAAACATTGCCTCTTGCCATTCGACGTGTGGATGTTGACAACAAACACCTTTGCCCCCTCAGGAGGAGGCAAAGGTATTGTCAAGATACTCGTCAACACTGGCTTCGTTACATGGCGTCGCTCGAAGTCTCTTGAGTTGATTAAGGATGAACACATATTTTTTTCTTTACCAGATTGGAGTCTTTGGCAACCTCGAGACTTTTTATATTCGGATGTCGTTAAACAGCTACGGAAGTGAGGTCAGGCACAATGACGCCATAAACACGTACCTTGACTGTGTGTTTCCTTCACTTCTGACGCAAGCAGAAATCAACTGTGTGTCGCGCACAGCCTCGTGGGCAAGGCGCTAGCTGCATACCTACCTTGTGACCCGTATGACCCAGTAAGCTGTTGTGGCGACCTCGAGGCTTCATCCAGTCTTAAAGCCTGACCCGTGTTAAGAACTGACCTGACCCAGTGTTTAACAAGACCTGACCCGACATGACCTAAAGAAAAAGTCCCTGACGTGACTTTCAAGAGAACCGGATCTGAACTCATGACCCGACCTAAGATACTTGATCCCAACACCTTCAGGACTTGATGCTGTTGTATAACCCGAGTTACATTCATCAAGACATAAACCTGATTCGACCGCGTGAACGACCTACACAGAAACTTGGTCTGATGCAGCCATATGACCCGAGGCGACCTGAAGACTCGCTCCGACCTGCGGTTAGGATCAGACCACGTAAGATCTCGATCTCTCTCGCCCCCCCCCCTCCCCAGCGGCTTAACTCAACCTCTGAGGTCAACCCAGTCCTCACGACAATACCCCAAGATCTTATCTAAGTAACATCATAAGTGGATCCGGCCCTTATCAGAATTATGACATTATCCAAATATCAACGTTGATCAGGTTCAGTTTGTGCTGGGGGGGGGGGGGGATGGCTTTCCGGCATGTGGTCCTATCTTCAGTACATGCTGCTGCTGCACCATCCAGTCAGCATTATGGCCAAGTCGAAGCACACAGCGATTAAACTATGCTCAAGTCCCAACTTGTGGTTAAGTCTATCTTGAGTCTTCCCTAAAAGTTTCAACCTGCTCCTCTCTAAATAGATTTATCTTTCTTTTTTCCCACTTCCCCTATAACTCTCAGATCATATTTCTTTTATCTTGACCTTTCAGTCGTTTTATTCTTTCCTCTGTTTCACGTAAGGTCTGACTGACCTTGAGGAAGACTTATTGTCCGTGACCAAAGCCTAGTCAATTGAAGGTCATATGACGTCTTGGACATTGCGTTAGTCACGTTCACAACAACCCAGTATCTCACACACACAATTTTTCTGTTCAGCAAATCTTAGACGTGCCAGCCACCATTCTTGCAGCAATAATAACATTTTCAGTTTGAGTTAGGGTATATATTTTTTAAGAATATTATAATGGATAACCTTGTCCATATTAGTTTATTGATGCTGAGTAAAATGACATGAGACACCCCACTTACCTGTGTTTTTATATTTATGTCGGTTCTGCGTATCACTGTTGTGATATTTGTAAATATTTCAGTGTTCACCCGGCCTAATATATCCCGCTAAATACCAGAGTGCGCCGCTGAACTAGCGACCTAGTTTAGTAATGTGAAGGATGACTAAAGGACAGATTTTCAACTGAGTAACTACGAGAAATTACATCTGCAGGAAGTCACGTGTGAACTCTTTTATTCCCTGTCATCACCTGCTGCTGTTGCTGCTCATTCTTCTCGACATAGATTCATGTAAATCGAACCTGAGAAATTATTATTGGGTGTTTCAGAACAACTAAGTTGAATGCCACAAGACCTGGTGATGAATGGATCCAAACAACAGCCAACCACATGACAATGCTTAGAGTACATAATTCATACAGAATTAGGAAGCAGCCGCATTTCCTGCCTTCCCTTGGCAGATAACTCCCTTTGACACCACTACACTTACTTATTCACCTAAGAATCTGATAGCTGGAGAGCGACGCAACATGTAACCTAACCTAGCCAGTGGGAGAACATCGCCCGTGGCAGACCGAATGTTCCCTTACCTCGTATCTTATATGTACAGTCTATACTTCCAGGAACACCCTGAGGAAATATATCTTACCGCTGACTCCTGGAAATAAAAGAGGATAAGCTGTCGCTACATTTGTGCTAAATCGAAATGATTTGTACTGGATATATACGTTGTGAAGAAAATAACGACCTCATGGAATTTGATATTCAGAATTCGTAGTAAGCGCTTACGTAAGAGTAGGAAGGTTGGGAGATCACCTCTCCGGGAATGGTCATAAATTGAATAAGAGAAGAGAGGACAGTTAAGTCATGTACATTACCACTCTCATAGTCACCTCAGAGATAAGGGATTTGATGCCAGTGCATTTTCACTGTCTTGTACAGGATAAGCAAAGGGTGTGATTTCATGTACAGTAATCTGTTTACGTGCAGACTCCTGTACAGTAATCTGTTTACGAGTACACTTTGAGATTTGGTATTAGCTATCTATTGAAGTATGTGACCAGTGAGGGAAACTTCAGTTCCAGCACGAGCCGGCTCTCTGATATTAGATTTACATCATATTTACGTATATAAGGAAATACAACGAGCCTAGTCGTAGACGGGGATGTTTATGTATATTACGAAATACAACGAGCCTAGTCAGATAGCGGTAGTTAAGATGCCTAGTTAAGATGCTTGAGGTAGATAGTAGTATTTAAGATGCTTAGTTAAGATGCTTGAGGTAGATAGCAGTAGTTAAGATGCTTGAGGTATTCCATAATCAGTGATATTAATGTTAGGGAAATCGAATTTTTACGATTCAAAAGATATAGGTAAATCACCGTAATGATGTCTCACGCGCACCAGCGTTTACTTAAGACTTACCTTGTGAAATGTTTATGTTATTGTTTTAGTCGAAATGGACCGAATTGTCCAATACTTTGTGGAGGTAGTTAATGAAATTGCCATTGTAAAGTCATGTGATATTTCTTCTCAAAGCCGTACAAGTTTTCGATAAGATTTTTTTTTTCACCCCTCAAAGTACTACATATAACTGGCATAATGATAGCCACTCAGGAAATTTATTTAGTGTGACTCAGAATTATGGCTAGAAGGCATTTTTTTGTTACTAGCGATTTTTTTTTTTCTTTTTACCGTGATATGCGGGTACATATCTCGGAATCTTTATCCGCTTAAAAATTATGCTCTTTTTTTATGAGATCAGTAGAAAAGTGGGTTGAGGCAGGTGCCACATCTGGCTTTTTATGGGAAGGTCGCGGCAAAGTGCTGTTGTTGCTACTCTTTCTCTATTCTGTAAGTATTATTTTGGCCACTGTGCTCGCGAACTGTTTGCATTCGTTCCCATCCCCAAGGCTTGTAACCGTGGCACGCGTTTGGCTGCTGCTTCCCACAGCTTTTTTGTGGAGACCGACCACTCGAGGATTGATTGGCTGTCATGATACCTCCTTCTTTTCTCGAACAACCAAGCTGTGGTATTCTCTTCCTTCTTCCGTAAGACTCAGGTTCACGTCAGCCGAAGAAAAGGCGTCATTCTCTCACATCCATTCTCTTTCAGGGGATTTATAAAACCTTCACATGATCTGTTGTGACTGGGGCTGGGAAAGTAAAAACTGTGTTGTGTTACCTGTGAGATACACTGCTGCGCCGCACGCACCCCGTTCGGGTTGTGGTAACAATCCTTCCGGGAAGGAAGCTATGTTTATACCCCGCAAATGAAAAACAACATCGGTTGGCGGATTTCCTTGTCCCTTGTCAACAATGGAACGTATGAAAGACTTTTTATTTCTAAGGCACGAATTAGTGTACAAGTGGAGTTAAATTCGAGAGCAGCCTCCAGATGGTTTTGTAAGTACGAGCATTTTTTTTTTCCCTGTATGACGGAAGAAGTTGATGAATCAGTGTGTTTCCTAAGGTTGTGAGCAGCACCAGCAGTCATGACCGCTCACTCACTCACTCGCAGGCTTTGCTGACGGTTTCTCTTTCGTGCAGAGCTCACCCTTCCACGAGTTTGATGAGGCTTTTACTGGGGTATCTTGTCTCTCTCTCTTCGTATGATACTTATGGGAAGGTTTTTTGTCGTTGTTGTAGCGTCTAGTTTTCTTTGTTAGACGATGTCACGCAGCTCGCTGGAGTCCCTGTCATAACAAGCCTGCCTTTCGTAGGATTTGAGGTAGCTTGTCAATGACCAAATCTTGGCTTGACTTACGATCATTCAGTTCTTAAGTACCGATGGTTCATTTTACAGACCGAGGAGTGAATGGTAACCTGACACGTCTTGTGTATATTAGTCTTCGGATGTGGAAATCTGCTTCAAGTTAATGATTGGACAAGTTCCACTTATGTTGTTAGAATTGTGACTTGTTTTTCGTGTTGAAAAATCAGCGTATGAATGAACCCATCCCTCAACAATTGCCATTACGACAAATAAGTCCAGTTTTCAAAGGTTAAGGGTTAGTGGGGTTGGGTCTGACTTGATACGTGCTACTGGTGTTTACTGGTCCAATGTTGCTGATTCAGGTCTGCCTTAAACCCTTCTCTTGAGAGGGAGTTTAAATATTCAGTGTTGTGTAAGGTGTAGGCTATACGTAATCTCTCTTGAGCTGTCTAATCCGGCAGTACCTGTGATAAGACCCCGATCCAATTTTTCAGTGCTTTATCTAATCTCCGACATATACCTGACCCACCCAGCTGTGCCGACCAAACCTTGGCTTTAATCTTGATCCGACTCTGACCCAACCCTGTGACCTGATAACCCCGAAGACCTACGCATATCAGAAGTTCTGAAATAACCTGACCTAGAGACATGACATTAGAGGACTAGTCAGACCTCATGACTTTTAACTACTTTACGAAGCTTGACCGTACCCCGGGCAATAAGGAACTCGTCATCATCAGGGCAGAACCTAATTGGAAACTTTTAACTCGAATTCATTAATAAATTTTACCACTTCTTTTTTTTTTCGACCCAGGAATTTGACCAGATTCCATTTAAGGCTCTTTGAGGAGCCCGCTTTAAAACAGTTAAGCAGCGGAAGAAACTGAGGAAGACGGAAAGGGATCGGAACAGTGATGGCAGATTCAAGACACGAGGAAGTGAAAGTATTCATGGTAAATCCGTCAGTCGTAGCAGTCGTCAGGTGTAAGGCCTCAGGTTCTCCGAAGCATCCTGCTCCTCGAATGGGAGAGTGGTTGTACACAGGGGTAAAGACGAGTTCTCCTGATGACCTCCAGGCTTTAAAAGGAAGGTCATTAGCAGACGGCAAAACACCATCTACTAGTGATGGGTTCCCTGTGTTGCAGACCCACGCCAACGGCTCATCATCACTAATACGAGTCTCGTTTAGGTACTTAACATGCTACACCAGCCAGGCAGGCATCCAGACAGCTAGCCAGCCAGCCAGTCCATCACAAGCGTGAGTAATGCGAGTTAATGACTTTGTAAGCTCGAGCCACAAGGTGTCTTTCAAACCAGACAAGGTGAAATTGTGAGCTGTGATGTGGTCTGCGTAGATGCGTTGAGGTTAGATTGGTTAAAGAAGAAAATGAAGTTTCAGCTGGTTTTAAAAAAGATATTTAACAAGACCTTGGCTCATAGGCGAGGACACTTTCGGTTTCATGTTATGTGCTCGTCTGGTCATGAGTCAACATGACGAAGGTTGGACACAGACGCCATTGTGTGTCCCTCCCACCTAAAACAGTTTCCCCTCCTGAAGGGGAAAGGAGGACAAATGTTGGGTATAAGCCATTCCTATCTCTCTCTCTCTCTCTCTCTCTCTCTCTCTCTCTCTCTCTCTCTCTCTCTCTCTCTCAGACCATATATTGTCAT
>JAYMFT010180149.1:0-12067 GCA_038088735.1 Panulirus argus
CTATGTTTATAGTTTATAAAATGGTTTATGTGTAAACAACAAATGGTCTTCCTTGTACAATGTAAATGAATGTCAAGGATTTATTTAGCATGACGATACAATCCTTCAGCACAACGGTACGACCACTGAGCACGGCAGTGCGACCCCTTGTACACAACGGCAGGTACCATGAGCATGAGATCGTGATCCTGAACCTGATCATCAGGGTTTACATCAAAAACAACAGAGCCACCACACACTAGGGTCGTACCATGATGTTCAAGGGTTGTGCTATCATACCCAAGGGTCGTACTGTCACGTTCAAAGGTCGTACCATCGTGCTCAATTTGGTACTGATCATAAGGCAGAATAAAATGAGACTGAAGATAACTGATGCTATTCTGGTAAGTCTGAATCATAAATTTCAGTTCTGTGACACATTTATGTCTATTTCTTCCCCGAAACCAGAGGTTCTTAGTGTGAGAGCTCACGGCATGGTGTATCACGACCCTACTGGGATGAAAACAAACGAAAAGGAAGATGGAACACGTCACAATGCATACTGGTAAGTAAAATCAGGCATTTCCTCCCGGCCTCGTCTGGTAAAATGAAGGGTGATGCCAGTAATCCCATGCTATGGTGAAGCCTAGCTTTCTTCCAATAGTTTTGACTTTTGTGCATAAGAAAATATTCCCAAGTAAATTTCACGATCGTTTCAAAATTTACTTGCCGTTATTTCACTTGGATAACCCAGTCTTAAGGTTCGATACAGGAGCAACGAGGTCGTTCCCATAAGTCACACCAACAGTGGCAATATGGGAATATTCGAACGCAAATTATTACCACCTTTTACGATCGCTGCCCATTCTTTTGCTGCCGTAACGGTAAGGGCAGCATACCTTTTCCGTTTACGGTTAGCAAAGGGGCAACAGTCATTCTTCTTTTCCTCTGAGACCATGAGGTTGGGAGAAGGCTGAAGGAAGGGTTCTTTAAGGCTTTCATCATCTTGTCATATATAGTTCCCACAAGGATCGGGCCTCACTATGAGACACAGGTCATCTATCTGTGTTACCTTCGTACCGTTTATGTCAAGGTTTCTCATTCTTTGAGGGGAGTAACCCTTAAAAAGGTAAATAAAAGAACCTTGGTAATATTATCTTACGACAAGAGTTTGTAAACAGAATTATACACACAGACACACACACACACACACGGAATAAGCTTCAGGAGAACAGCTACAGAGACAAACCTTCTGCTGATAAATAGTAGATAAGCCTTCAAGTATAGGAAAATATTCAGCAAGCTGTCCATATCCTACATAAGGCCAAAAGAAGCACAACAAAGAGCTAGTAGGAAAGATCAAGAGGAGGGCAATGAATACAGTCCAAAATCAAGTGAAAAGGGTTAAAGGTAAATGTTAGGGGCTTTAAATTTGACCACCTTGGAAGTGAGAAAAGCGAAGGGTGACCTGATTACAACTTTTAAGTTTTTAAAACAGATCGATGACGTGGATAGCGAACAGTTCTTCGAGAGATGTAGGGATAAAGCAACCAGAATACAGAACAAGAAATTAAGCTATATTCTTGTTACAAAGAGATGTAAAGAAGTATTTTTATAGTAGAAGAATGATGGATGAATGGAACAAAATGACTGAGGACATGGTTAATGCAGATATCATACATAAATCTAACTTGTATGGTAGCAGCAAATGTTCAAGAGATGGCACCCTACAAATGTAAAACTCCTTCCCCTTACACTACATATTGATAAATACAAATACGTAATTACACGCACACAACTAAGAAAAACACGCTTTAGACTCGATCATTCCGCTGAACATAAAACCTGAAGAAGCCCATCCTAGATGGTTTCAACCCACCACCTTTCCGCACTAGTCCTTGTGGCAAAAGACATCAAAAGACCATTTGACAGTATCCTATGACATACTATGCTCACACAATAGACGCTTGACACCATCCTCAAAAAATTACAAAATGTGGCGAGCTTTCTGACCTGCCATCAAACCAGAGTAATTCCCAAAGGTTTCACCTCTAAAATCCTGAAACTCTGCAATGGAGTCCCTTAAGTAGCAGGTCTTTCTCCAGTTCTCTTTAATCTCTTCCATCACCTCCCCATGTCCCCATCACCCTTCCAAAACCCACATAGTTGAAGTTCTCTCACATGACCTTACAATCACATCACACTACCCTAGCACTACACTGGTAACAAAAAACATACAACATTACTTCTGACAACCGCTCTTATTATTTGTAATAATGATTAATGGTGTGTGGAATTCACTACAGCGAAGGTTTTAAGTAATAGAGAAAAAAAAGACAATAGATAAGAGGAATTAATATAATAAAAGAATCATCGCATATACGGTCTAAATTTACATAAATACAGAAGCGTAGGTTACTACACTGTGCACTCTGCTGGTCCTTGATGATAGTCACAATAACAAAAATCTACAAACACCTTTACCCTTGTCAAACATGACCCCAGTTATCAAGCTCCCATAATCCTCCACAAAAACTCTAACAATACTATGTATCACATATGATATACACCTGATAATCACTTCATATAGTACAAACATCAGCACAAAGACCATTTACACTAACAGCCCTCTGAGCTCCTTCTAGTACCAGCCTTGGAAGAGAATATTACTGTCCTCTTCAAACAATTAGTCTCCACCCTAAAGCACAATTCATGTGCCTGATCAACAAATTCTTCTGAAGCCTTTGTAAAAATGCTACAAATCACAAATATTGCATCATTCAGAATAGTTATTTGTTGCTTAGAAATCACAAAAATTCAAGTGTACACACACAAAAAAATAAAAATTAATACAAATAAAATCCCACCTGAACATGCTCGGCACCAAAGTCTTTGCTATAGTACACGACCCCACCTCCCCAAATCAATTCATAAACAGAACTAAAAGCTCACTCCTGTCTCACACCTCAGCAAATCCCAACTTCCCGACAAAAATAGCACTAATAGAGCATATTCACATTACAAAAGTTTGACAAACACTAAAAAATCCCACCCTTCTCCCAACTCTTTCTTAAATTCCACTCCACTAAACATAAACCTATCTGAAATTACACTCCCCAGACAAGTACGATTATCCTTCATGGACTCCTCCTATCTCTCCAAAACTACAAACATCGATTATGCATAACGCAAGACCCTTCCTGTCCAAGAAGCAAATTCCTCTCTGAAGACAATTAAGCCTCATTTGTTCTCTGGTCACCAAACAAATACACAACACTACACGTCTTAACCTGCGGTCCGGCCAATACAAACGCAACCTGAGAGATCATGGGGTATGAATTTAAGGTATCTCTCTCTCTCTATCTATGTCTATCTATCTATTTATCTATCTATCTATCTATATATATACACATATATATACATACGCCGAAGGTCCCTCGTACCTGAGCAGCGTTACACCATCCTAGCACGTACAGATCACTGCAAGAAAAACCACACCCGAATCCTTGTGACTATCATCAAGGACCAGCAGAGCGCATAGTGCATTAACCTACGCTTCTGCATTTGTGTGAAGACCGTATATGCGATGATTTTTTTATTATATTAATTCCTCTTATCTATTGTCTTTTTTTTTTCTCTCTATAACTTAAAACCTTCGCTGTAGTGAATTCCTCACACCATTAATCATTATTACAATTAATAAGTCAAGAATCACATATTCCCAGAACTTCCATAAAGAGGATTGTACATCAACATTGATAACAAGAGTATAGGCCATATTTAGGGCATTGGTTGGGTGAGGACAATATATTTATTCCACGTGAGCAAACAGTCGAAAAATCAAAGCGAATATAATGATCAATTTTCTATCTAAATTTTTGGCCAGATGAGGCAAACGTCAGACTAACTGGATCTGTAAATTCGCACAATTGTGTTCATTATGCCACTGAGAATCCGAATATCGTTTGAAAACACAACCTGACCAACCGGGAATTATAGTCTCGATCCAATTTCCAGCCAGGGAGCGAACGGGCCGCGCATTTTTTAATGGCACCGTGAATGCTATTAATCATTAGGAAATGCTAACTGTTCATGTGTTGTCGCAGCTCCAACGGTGTGCTCATTACAGTGACAACTAACCCCGCAAGATGGGTCACCAGTCCAGTATGGATTAACAGTACCACATCTTTTGGATACTTTGCCTAAAGATGTGGGAAACTGCATGATCGACAGGCTCTCCAGGTCTAACAATATGTAAATAACATCCTCTACGTTATACTGAGACAATGTTTGCACTTTCATACCGACAGCAATTAGGGATCTCAAGTTTCCAATCACCAGTGAAGTTAACCACAAAGATCAGTTACCCTTTGCCATAAAATGTTGTGACTGTCCTTACAATCATCCACGTACGTGATCTCAGCTTTTAGTTGGCCAGTGGAGTTGTTAGTCCTCAATCTACGTTCTGTATAAAAAAAAGTGTTATTTTTTCTATTTCACTGATGGCTCCTCTTCTTTTTCCTGGGTCTCATATGATTTTTTTCTTATTTTTTTAGTTTACGACTTATGACAGATCGTTTGACGATTTTCTTTTCCTCTGCTGGGTTAGCTGTAGCTGGGGATTTTTTAGGAGGTCGGTAGATCGCTTTCGTCTCCTGTATAGGGATCGTCTTCCTCGTTCCACTCAAGTTGAACTTTTTCTTACTAGTATATGACTATTCTATGTTCATAGTGTTTTGGTGATCATCATTATAATAGTGATAATAATAATTAATAATAATAATAATAATAATAATAATAATAATAATAATGATAATAACAATTATAAAAATATTAATAGAAATTATAATAATAATGAAAATAATAATCTATAAAGGGAACAGGACCCTGCCCGGATATTAACGCTCATTTAGTCTAACGTCCATAGTTGGTAAAAAAATATATAAATCATCATATTGTAATATGATTTGAGGATCACCAATTAATAAACGATGCTCATCCTAGTGTTCGACGAATTCGTTCATGTCTGACAAATATGCCTCGTTTGTATCATGATATAATCAATGTGTATAATAAAAGTAATGGGCTGATACTATCTCTTTAGGTTAGAGAAAAGCATTCGATATGGTCTTCCATCAAAAATTACTTTCACAAGTTAAGTTACAGGGGACAGATAGGGTTGTACTTCGGTGATTAGAGTTGAACGTGACTAACGGTGTACCACAGGGACCAGCTTTGGAACCGGTTCTCTTTCTCAAATCTATAAATTACATTTATGACGGAGCGGCGTCTAAGATATCAAAATTCCTTGACGATACTAAGCTGAGAAATAGATCTACAACAGAAATCGAACGTCTACAGCTTCTAAATCACATAGAAAAACGGATGGATTGGGGTTTCGAGTAGAATATGAATTTTATTACTGTCAAGTGGAAAGTTTCACACACAGGTAGTACACACGGGAGGTGAATTACAGTATCAATTCTTGCTAAGTGCATGAGGTGATTGAGGTGAAGGACTTGGGGTATTAATAGTGTCTGATGACCTAAAGACAAGTACAACAGGTATCCCACAGAAGCAGTAATAAAGATGAACTCAATTCTTGAAGATATAAGAAGGGTATTCTAAGCTAATAGACTAATCATCGCTCATTACCATTTACTGGTGCGTTCTCGTTTAGAATCTTGTGTTCAGTTTTGGACACAATACCTGGAGAGGACATAAGCAGAATGGAGAGAGTTCAGTAACCATCCAAGACTAAGAAACAAGTCCTATGAGAGCCGAGTAGACAATCTATTACGCTTAGAAAAGACAGGGTACATAGCTGATTTAATACATGTACTCAGAAAAATCAAAGGCTTCGATAATAATCTTTGTCTAAGAGGCTACGTAAGGCCAGATTTGTCGCATTTCACTTGTAGTTATGAATGCAAACTCACGAACAACCGTTGGACTTCGAATGAGGCCAAGTGCTTTTTCTCTGCTACGAATGGTAATAAGCGAAAACAGTACCAGAGATACGTACGTTTAAGAACAGACTTGATGAACCTTCTTCTTAAATCCACGTATGACATCATTTGCGCCTCCTCAGTTACAAAAGAAAACTTATTGTGGTTCTCTTTTTGTCATCCGTATGCTCTTTACACTTACTACAGTAATCTTCTTAGTTTGTGATTTCTTACACTATCACAAACTGCCTCGAAAGAACCCAGTGGTCTACTGATGAGTAAATTCCTTCGCATTCCTTTGTATTCTTATCATCATTACTATCATTATGATTATTACTACCATTATCATAGACAAATATGTACACAAACACACTAAAAATAACTTGCTGGAATGTTTGGAATCCTGCCTGAATATGTTTGCGGATGACGCCAAGGTCATGGGAGAAGCAGAATGAGAAGATTAAAAGTTGGTCCGATGCACGATTGATGGAATTCATTCACAGCAAATAAAAATGAGGATGAGACTTAGTGAAACAAGGCTTCATTATGAATAGCGTCTTAGGAATATGTTACAGGAATCGGCGTGTGAAAGGGACCTGGGAGTCGACATCTTACCAAACCGGTCGCCATATCCCACCGTAGGAGGAGAGTAAAGGAAACCAACTGACAAATATCTGAATGGCATTCAGGTACAGGGATATGGAAATATTCAGCAAGCTATTCACACTCTATATTGAGCCAAAAAATAGAAAAAGCTTCTCATGTTAGGCCACCGTGCTTAGAGAGGCACACTAATGACGACACCAAAATTAAGAGAGGTGAGGTACAGCGAGAGGTTAGAGGCAATCAATTTTTGCATCATGAAAGACAGAGGAGTAAGGGGAGACTAGATCACAACTTTAAAAGTTTCCAAATCAGTCTGACAACGTCAACAGTGAACAGTCCTTCGAGAGATGTAGATAAAGAGCAGCCAGAGGCCATAAGAAGATATTGAGCAAGGAACTTGTTAGAAGGGATGTAGAGAAGTGCTCATATAGTCTATCAACAGTAGATAACTGGAGTGAGGATACTGGGAGTGCCGAGAGCACACATAACTTCCCCTCCCCACTAGACTGAAAAACTCCCTACCCATACCGTACAAATAGGATGCTATAGATGGGTAATTACACACACACACACACACACAGATGTGACCTCATGAGAGTAGAACTCTCACTATACTGCACAAGCATGCAACTACAAAAAATTATAACAAACACAGACTATCTTTTTTCCTATCTCTTTGGTAGGTATTCTCAGTAATACCCGCCTGGTTATCGGAAGGCTAGTGAGAGGTGCCCAGTGAACCAGCACTTCAGTGGTTATCAAGCTTCATTCCTTTGGCTTAAGTCGCTTTTTCTTCTTCCTGCTAAACCCATATGTGGGCTACTGGCATTCAGTCCACAAACATACAGTCTCTCCATTTCACTCATAACGTTTGACGACACGTAACTCTCACGACTCATTCCTCGTAACAAGATTTTTCCTGTGGGGAACTCTATGCGCTTGCGCTACCTTTTGGAAATGTCTAGTTAAGTAATGACTCTCCCACTCTCACGAGGTCTTATTCTGGCTCACTCTCATTCACAAACACTCCCATTCTCATGTACTCTCTCTCTCTCTCTCTCTCTCTCCTAGTCCTGTAAAAAGGAGCCATACATACATACATATATATATATATATATATATATATATATATATACGTACACCAACATCAAAATCCAAATGGAACTGACAGTAGAAAAACCTAGCATGTGTCGGGCATTATATTCCGATGAATAAGGCTCTGCACGACCGTGGATATTAGAATTTCCTTTGACCATTACAGTACGTCGCATCAGGTCATTAAGCGTCAACAAAGCAAGATAAAAGGAAAAAAAACATTCATTTCCTCTTTATTGAGCTAATGAACAGGCTAATCCGGAACTCGCATATGCAAACTATTTTTCAACTTGCAATATATTTCTCATTTTTCCACACCCAAGTCTATTTTTTTCCGGGTCGCAATAAAGGTTAAACTTAATACTGAGGAGGAGACACAGAGAGCTACAGTGTTACACAGATGATATATGGCCTATTTGCTGAATGAGATTCAGAAATCCATGGGCTTTCATTCGAGTCGATAACGAGTGACGGGTCTGACAGATAATAATGGCAAACAGGTGATGAATCGAGACTAATTTCATTTGAAAGCGGACGACAGACGGACACGCAGTAGGCAAGGGTTGAAAAATCGACAGGCTAGTTTACTAGTGATAACGGCTGACAAGTCAACCGAGTCGCTGGCGGCTGATAAGTCGAGAGACTAATCTAAGTTGATAGAGACTGAGAAATTGATAAGAGCTGATAACGGCTGAAGGATCGCCAAACTCGATAATGGCCGATAATTCTACCAGGTAACCTGGGTCGAAACGCACCTGACTCCCTCCGGATACTTGCAAGTCTCTCCTGTTTCAGCCACTGGTTATGGTATGCCACTGTTCTACAAGGGGAGAATGCGGGAAAGACATGACTGAGGTTATCTGCTGCAGGATAACTAATGTAAAATTCTATTTTTTATAGACGGAAACATGATAGTAGAGCAGAAGGCTCCTCCCCATCCACCATTCCTTCTATTACTACAGCAGGGTAAATAGTCATTCAGGGTATGAAGAGTATACTGTCATGGAAACTTTATAGGAATGGATAAATGGGAACCACCATCTGATCTACTTTCAGCCGCTGGGTACTCCTAGGAGGATGTACTCTTGTCCTTCATCCTTTGATCGGTAAAGAAGTGGGGCTGCGAGTATCACCTGGGCACCAAACACTAGTGTTGTAAACAGGAACTGCAAAGGCAACACCGGAATGACCCTGTGCCCCAGATTCCACAAGATCTGTATCAAGACCTTAAACATTTTGTTGAATGTTGCTGAAATCAACGTAACCAAACTTCATTACTAAACTTACCATACAAAATCTTATTATCAGCTCCAACACACCAGAAGCTTTTCCTGTAATAACACTCCAAGGAGAAACGGGAGGTAAGAAACTGTAGGAGCCGAGGCTGCAATCACATCTTTACTCCAACATGAACGATGATCAGTCATAACGCACTTAAAGGAGTGTGTTAAGCGTGTCTATCCGCTGGCAGCGGCCCGACCCTCTTGACGAGGAGCGAGACGTAACCCAGCAACTTGTGACAAAGTTAGAGATGAGTTAGTCCCTCAAAGGCGGGACTCCACCTCCTCCCCAGATCACCCATTAACATACCATCTTCACAAGTTTGCCCGATAATCCGCCGCCATCAAACATGCACTTCCCCGACCCTGAGCCGGTCGCGAGACCTGCATCGGGGGGCCTCCCTCCGTGCCGAGGACCACTCCTCCCAGCCCTTTCCCTGAAGGGCCCCCAAACCCCTCACTCTCCTGGGAAAACGTTCAACATGCCTCCTAAGAAAGTTCCCAGTGGCTCCCTCAGAGGAGGGAGGTGGTACATCGCTGATCTTCACGATACACCTGCTTTCCCGCCACATCCCCCTACCCCCAGCATGATTACCTCCACAGCTGATCCAAATCCAATATCATAAAAGAACGTCAAGTATTTTCTCTCTCAAGCAGTTGTAACCACCCACGTATCACAGACGAAAACATACGACAAAAGGATTACCTAAACTTAACACATCATCCATCCACGAGGCACCACACACTCCCAAGCGCCAAATTAGATTTACAAGTCTCCCTGAGCAACTTGCTTGCTCGGCCAAGAATAATCCGAGTCCCTCGCCTGTGGACGGCCTCGGAATGTTAAATTTCCACACACCCAAATAAAGAAAACGAGGCTGCTTACTCAAAATGCATTGAAAGGAGTAGTTGTCCGCGTGTGTTATGGAGATTTCCATCCATCCTACACTTTTGCAACGGACCGTAACTGCTGTTTTACATGAGAAACCTGAAGGATTTTCGTTGGTGATCGCAAGACGCGAGCAGAGAGAGAAGAAGCAAGACAGCAGACGTCGGTACAGACCTTTGGAAAACATAGACCAAACGGAACCTACTGCAGTGCACCGTCCCTTCTGACCGCCAACGTAACCCCTTACGCTCGACTTTTACGACACCTAAGCACAACAGGGGCCTGGCCTTTGACCTGAATAAGGCCATGCCATCATACCCTTGGGTCGTGCTCAAAGGGCGAGGCATGACCAGCAAGACAAATAAACAAGCAATATTTATGGCAGTGCAAAGGAAGTTTGACTTCTTTCTATCTTTTCATCTATTTTCAATCACTCTCTGGAGAGACAATATTTCACAGAACGCGATGCACCTGCTGGACCATTCGTAGTCTCCTGGCCGTTCGACCTCTTCCGGTAAAATGAAACTTGGCAAGTAAAGAGTGGTGAAAACCTGGGGGCTTGAGGAACCAGAAGAAATGCTAAGCGGAGACCTGGTTCTTGCAGAACCTGCAGGAGAGACGAAGTGGAAAAAAAGTATGGATTCAGACCGTCTGAAGTAAGAGTAGGGAACGGCTATCGAGGCAACAAAGAGCAAAGTAAATACATGAAGTTTAGACATCTGAGGGAGAGTGAAGTGAAAACCTGCGAGTTAAGGCACCAGAGGGAAAGTTGAATGAAAACCTGAAGTTAAGACATCACAGGGAAAGTCAAGCGAAAACCTCCTAGATATACCTGCAAGTTAAAACACCAGGGAGAAAGTGAGGTGAAAACCTGCAAGTTAAAGAGCATCGGGGGAGGTAAATGAAAACACGTAAGTTATGATGCCACGGGGATAGTGAAGCGAAATCCTGTAAGTTAAGACACCATGGGGAAAGTGAAGGGAAAAACTGCAGATTGATCAGCATCGGGGAGGGGGAGTGAAAACCTGCAAGTTTTGGAGTGTGCGGAACCTGAGAACCACTAATTTGATAACTTGGGAATGATGGAACCTGAGAGCAAGTTTGAAAATACGTTCTGTTTAAAACCTTGAGGGAAGAGGGGGGGAAAAGTACGAGAGCTACAGCATCCGGAGGCCATAAAAATCTTTTGAGAATGACAGACAAAAAGGCATCTGTAGGAAAGAACAGTTGAGGGTGGTTCCAGGTGGCAGTGAACTTCGAGGGAATCGTCTGACGCTAACAACAGAATCAGCAGTGAAGTAAACAAGACATACGATCTAACCTTAGCAAACAATCCAACAAACTATTCAACTGCAGCAAACAAGGTTCATAATCTAGCTTTATCAAAAAAGGCGCACAATCTAACCTTACAGAACAAAATTGCAAAAGAAATTGACTAACAACGAAGACTCACAATTTAGGCTTAGAAAAAAAAAAGGTATACACTTTAACCTTAATAAACAAGGGGACACAATCTAATCTTTAGCAAAGAAGACGGCACAAAATCTAACCTTAGCAAATAAAGTGTACAGCCTGAAGTAAAACGATAAAGCTTTTACGCAAACAGCATTTTCTTTTTTCCTAAGCAGTCACTTTTACTGCAACGAACCAACAATATAAGCACATGATCCCGAATGAGTGGATTCCACGCCTGCTCATCCCTAACAGAGCAAGATTAGCCACCATCCACCTCTCTCTCTCTCTCTCTCTCTCTCTCCAGGCCTGGCCACTGCCCTCCAGGGAACAGCGCTACTGCTGCTGGTTTCTCATTCACCTCACTTATTTCACTTACTGGTGCCTCACGGCCTCGCCTAACGACAAACCAGGGTTCGAGCCCGGCGAAGTGAACGGGGAGAACAGAGAGCGAGTTCGCCTCCTCCCGCCGCCATTACTGCCATACACTTTGAAAATAAACTTTTAAAATGTTCCTCTGCTTCTCGCTCCTAATTATGACTAAATGAGAACGACTACGAAAGCGGAAATGATCATGAACCTTGAGGTATACAGAGGCCCAAGGTAATCGAAAACCATACCAGCAAAAACCCACCCGACGTGTTATTGTTTCAAATTGGTTTTTATAAATTTTCTTTATAAAATGCAGCTCGACTATTTGCCTTTGTAAGTTTGTCACTTTAGCCGGGCCAGATGACAGTGAAGAATCTAAAATATTTCCGATGATAAAACAAGAAGAGTAAATGAAAATAGATAGATAGATAGATAGAGAGAGAGAG
>JAYMFT010180160.1:0-12067 GCA_038088735.1 Panulirus argus
TCTTCTGTTTCCCTTTTTAGAAATTGAAATACAAGAAGGGGAGGGTTTCCAGCCCCCCGTTCCCGCCCCTTTTAGTCGCCTTCTACGACACGCAGGGAATACGGGGCGAAGTTTCTAAGAGCTATGAAGAATGTACGGAAAGAGAGAACTTTATTTTGTAGGGCAAAAGTGATTTAGTTTGGAGGACTAGTACTTACAACAGTATCATATAGTTGCGAGGCAAGGGATATATATAGGGTTGTAGGGAGGAGCGTGGATGTGTTGGAAATGAAATGTTTGAGGACAATATATTGGGTGAGGTTGATTGAACGAGTATGTAATGAAAAAGTAAGGGAAATGTGTGGAAATAGAAAGATTGTGGTTGAGAAAGGAGAAGAGTGTGTGTTGAAATGGTTTGGACATATTCAAAGAATGAGTGAGGAAAGGTTGACAAAGAGGATGTATATATCAGAGGTGGAGGGAACAAAGAGAAGCGGGAGATCAAATTGGAGGTAGAAGGATGAAGTGAAAAAGACTTTAAGCGATTGGGAACTGAACACGCAGGATGCTGAAAGGTGTGTACGGAATAGAGTGAATTAGAATGATGTGGTATCTTGGTTTTGACCTGCTCTCAATGGACTGAAGCAGGGCATGTGAAATGTTCGGGGTAAACCATGGAAAGGTTTCTTGGGCCTGGATGTGGATAGGGAGCTGTGCTTTCGGTGCATTACAACTGACAGCTAGAAAATGAGTGTGAGCGTATGTGACTTTTTCTCGTCTGTTTCCTAGCACTAAATCGCTGACGCAGGAGGTGGCGATGCTGTGTCCTCTGGGGCGGGGTGAGTGAACAGATGAAGGTGAGCAAGTATGAATATATGTATGTGTAGTTATGTAATGTAGATGTATGTTTATGTATATGTATGTAAACATGTATATGTTGATATATATGTATATCTACGTGTATGTGCGTGTACGAATATATGTGTTTATATGAGTGGATGGATCTTTCTTCGTGTTTCCTGGAGCTACCTCGCTAACGTGGGAAACGGCGATCAAGTATAATAAATAATATATATGTGTGTGTGTGTGTGTGCTTGTTACCGGAATACGCCTGCTTTAGGTTACGATTCGAGTAAAAAGTTGCATTTTCCAAGGCTGTATCACCACAATTTGGCGATAGAGAATGCAGTCTTACCAAAGAATTTCTCACTTCAGACGAGTCCGTCCTCTCCCCTGAAGGGAATCTTGAGGTAATGACAGATATCTACTTACTTTCTTCTTGCTCCTGGAATCCCTTTTATTCTGATGTGACTCCTGCAGCACTTAGGAAACTGGCCAAGTTCACCGGTCGGAACCACATATCATAAAGTGTTGTGATGAGTGTCCGTCTATGTACAAAGAATGGGCTGTTGAGTCGTAAGTGTTCGGCGTCTTCTGAATAGTAGCTGCATAATTGGCATGAATGCTTATGGGATGTGTTGCACCGGTGCTTATAGTGTTGTAGTGATATGTGTTTTCCAGTCTGCACATAGGTAGGTATGGAAGCAAACAGGTTACAGCTGAGATTTTATATCTTTACCGTTTTGACTTTCAAAGTCTTCTTCTCAATATAAAAGACAAAGGAAGATGGATGATTTTATATACAAGAAGGCGTCTGTGATCTAGCCGGACGCCTCAATGTTTGTTGTTTGATTGGCCTTCCCGGCTCGCTAGCTTTGCCCCTTTTTGCCCACTTATTCGCTGCTATCTTTGCCAACAACCCCAGCATGTTGATAAAACCAGCTCTTCTGTTACTGAAAATTTCCATGCCTCATCTCTTGTTTCCCCCTTCATATAATGTGCTTTGTCTAATTCATCCATATTCACCACGAGAGTACTAGAATTTCTGTAATGTTTCATATCAACCTTATGTTCTACTATTATCGAAGTCAAACCTAGTCCTTTTTCTCCATAACACGAGCACTGACAGCTGCCGTATGGAATCCTGTACATGGCTTTATTGGATGCTAACAGGCTCGCTTGATTTACACCTTGCAACCTTACCGAATTTCTTCCCTGACGAAGTGGCAATATTCATGCTTGTTAGTTCCAGGAACTTATCAATTACCTTATCTAGTCTGAAATGAATATTACTAAGGATTTCTTTTTTATTTGTTGCGACGTTCTCCTCGCTATTTTTTCGATTCCTTTCCATTATTCTCCTCGTTTCGTTTCTCAGCTTCAAGAGTAATCCTCTGGAGCGACTTAATTTCAGAAAGACTTCATTCACATATTCTGTTTTTTCGTGTAAGTATTCCTAGCTTAAAGAAAATCTTATGATTTTTTGCAAAGATTAATTTTTCTGATTTTATCCATTCCTTGTGGGCAGACAGTTTATAAATGAAATCCTTAATCGTTAGTTTTCTGCATGAGGAAAACTTTGGGCCCTGATCATTTCTCCAGATGATCGTATCCAGAAACGGCAGTCGTTCTCCTTCCTCCTTCTCTACGGTAGAACGTGTAATCTGTTTCATTCTGTCCTCTTTCATCCTTCTTGAAATCGCAATCATCACGTCATCAGTGCTCCGTTACCATGTGGTACCCCTTACTAGAATCCTGTTGAAAATGTTTTTCTCTAAGACTTTCATGAATGAAGAGGCAAAGTAACAAGTACTGCAATATACGTGTAAGGAGAAAGAAAAAGAAAAAACTTGTATAGATATTTGTGGACAAGGCAAAAACCAATCCAAAAATCAGGCAAAGGGAATTGGTGGGAAGACCTATTGAGGATGGGGATATCTGTGAGAAACCGAATGATAAGTTTAAGAGTATTTTCCCAGCGGAGGATAAAGCTGTCTCGATATTAATGTGGGAGAGCGAAGATGTCTTGAAAGATATAAAGATTAACGGAATTGACGGAGTCAGGCTGTCAAAACCATTTTACCTTAACAAGGATCATGGTCCCGAAAACGACTTCCTATATGTGCCAAGAAAATGTGCCAAGGTACTTGTCAGGCAGCTTGAAGTACAGTCTATTAGATTACATAAGGAAAGTGCAGTTAGAAGGATGTGAAAAGGGGCAAACGTCGTGTCTATGAATAACGAAGGTGATTAGAAAGTCGTGCTGAACTTTTGGTCAGTCTCACTAAAATGTGTGGTCATTGAAATACTGAAAAGGATAATAAGAAATCAAGGAGATTGCAAAGGGAAACTTCTTAACGGGAGATAGCATGGATGTAGGAAATTGAGGTCATGCATTGCGATTCTCCTAGACTTCTGCTGTTACAGGATGAGCTCAATTCTAAATCAAAGAAGTGGAAGATTGTGTTCCTTTGACATGCGAAATTATTTCACATTGTCCCCTATTGGAGGTTGATTAAGAAGCTAGATCTACCAGTAATTATAACTCATTCGCTGAATCGATTATCGTTGTGGATGGGAGCGAAGAAAGGATGAGGGGTGCATTCTCGAAGTTATCAGAGGTGTGCTGCAGGGTCCGCTGCTTTTCTTGATTAATGTAAATGACTTCCTTGAAGAGCTGGACTCTTACCTAAACATGTTTACAGATGATGCTATGGTCATAAGAAGAATGATAAAGATAATGATTTCATTAATATACGTGTACAAGGGGACCTCGACAAGTTTCAGAAAGTCTAATAAATGGTTGATGAAATGAGAATAGGACACAGTGAAAGAAAAATTCAGACTGATTATTACCTAGACAGGAAGAGGAAACTGTCTGTAGACAAATACGAGAATCGCATTTAAGTATATGGATAAGAAAATGTTAAGTTATTCAATACATTGACCAAAACTGGATCATGCTTTGCAAGTCAGGTTAATGCCCCCAAAGAAGCACAAATATCTAATAGAGAGGGCCCAAGGAAGAGTAACGAAAATGGTATTTAAATTAAGATGTGAGCTGCAATTAGAGGCTGAGGGCTATAAATTTCGCAAAGATGGAGGAGAGAAGAGAGAAAGGTGACCTGATTACAGCCTTCAAGGTGGAAGATGTCGACAGTAAGCCTCAGGCTTCGATAAGGGGCTGGGTGAGAAACTTGTTGAAAGGCACAAAAAGCAATAGTGCTTTTAGTGGTGTATGGCTGGGACAGACTAAAAAAGAAACTGTAAATGCCGGCAGATTACAAAAGATTCAAAGGCTACTTAATGGGACCCCACGAGTACAGAAATCGCACCACGTATTGCACAAATAAATAATTAAAAATGGGCAATTACACACACATACACACATTCACGTACACATTTCAACACATGCATGTCCGTGCAAGAATTCAGACACAAAGAAGTCCTTCTTTCTGCAAATACATTTAGTTACACAAACAGACAAGGCAGAAACACCAACACACACGGAAAAAAAAAAGAACACAACACACACACCTCCTGCCCTACCCGACATTGGGGGTGATGTGTATTGAACAATATTAGCTTCACCTGACTTGGTTCCGGCAGACCGCAGCCCACCCAGCCCTGGCAGACCGCCGCTCCCCTCACTCTTCCTCGCCAGTCATCCCTCTCAGTTTCTTCTTCATTCTTTGTTTTCCTTAATCTATCCAATGTCTTGTTTGTTCTCTCTACCCCCATCTTCCTTTACCATTTTCATCTGTATCTATCTCCCTTTTCTCCGTCTGTCCATCTGGAGACTTCTGATTTCCTATCCTGTCTCCCTATGTTTAGATTAAGAATATATGATATTGTTTCTGTCCTCCAGCAGATAACCTCGTCATAGACCACCAGGTCGTCTGTTACCTGGTTTCCCCATGCGCTGCCATATACTCATCTTGCTTTTTCCTCCTTAGAGCTCTTATCCTCCTCTCCCAGTACCTTCTCCATCCATCCTCTCCACTCTACCTCCCATGGCCAGTTATAATTCCTTCCCCTAAACAACGGGTAATGTGGTCGTTTTAACATTCTGGATAAAACTGTGCTTAGCGGTAATTTCATGACGCTAATATCCTATTTAGGTTTACGAGCAGCCCTTTATCACGTGGAAATGAGGCTGTAACGAGGATTCCTTGATACGGCACGAAGGCTTGTTACCTGTCGTTATGTTGTTTAAAGACCCCACGCTAGTTCATTCTGACGGAGGCGTAGTGTCGACGAGGAAGTCCTGTAGGAGGAGGAGGAGGAGGAAGAGGGAGAGAGCATGGAGGTGTTAGTGAGAGAGAGGTGAGAGGGGAGACATTAAGGTGCTAGTGCAAAAGAGATGAGAGGGGAGACATAGAGATACTAGAGGGTAAAAACGACGTAAAATGTTCGTGAGATGATTCTGTGATGGGGAGAAGGAACAGGAGGATATGAGACGAAAGAAGGAAGGAGGATGATGGCGGGGCGAAGGAAGAGGGAGGGACACAGGAAGCTAAAAAAAGTTAAGACTAACATCACATTTCCTTTGTAGAGTCACCGTCAATGGCTTACTCTGAGCTGAGGGAAGCTCTGGGGAGCGTGTCTCCCAGCTGAGGGGACTGTGGCCGTCGAGGTCTGGCAGGAACCGTCGATCCACTGCAGGGGTTAGGAAGAAAGGAAGTAATATTGTCTTTGACAGAGGCAGTTATTGTCTTCCCCCTTTTCCTGAGAATATACTTTATAATTTCTTGGAGGCAGTAAGAGGATTATCAACCAGACAGAGAGTGAGACTTACTGGGTCCATAAATTTCATTTTCTAAACTTTAACCAGTCATTGGCCATTCTTCTCAAACTACCATGTCCTGGTGATCATGACCTGAGGTCATTTGGCCTACTGCCACCAGTCAATAGCAGGTCTCCAAGCCAGGGAGGAACGGTGTGACCATTGCCATTTCATGATATTACGAACCTTTATATTTTCCTTTACTCTTGTTGATGGTTCAGCAACCTTCACGGATGACTTTGCTTGACAGCTGTCTCTGATATTACATTATACAGAACAGCGTTAGCTTTATTTGGACAGAGGATTTAACTCCTCTTTTCCTCGAGCATCAAGGCTGTGTGATTCTCTTCCTTCTTTCGTCTTTATTTCTTCTTACAATCTTTCTACCTTTGTCATGTCTACAAACACCTGAAGAACTCTGATTAATTTCTTCTTTATTTTTCTTGCCGTATTTTCTTTTTACCCCAGATGACTATGACTGGAGGATGTTTTACCCCTGCTATTTCGGTCACTATAAAAACTGAATACCATTTTTGGCGATATTTCATAAATTCGATCACGGGATCTTTGACTGTATCACGTGCTACATGCGAAATATTGAGAAAATCATGCCCTGCGTGATTACTGTTTCTCTGGTGCCAAGTGATTAGTGCTGCGTCCTCGATAGAGAGGAATATATTCTTATCGAATTCTCATTAGACAGGAGTTTCATTAGGTCTATAATGAGAAAAATCATTATTCTAATTAGGCTTATTAAGAGACGAATGCACTAGATCCTGAGTAATAAAGCCTCTGGTTAACCTTGGCTGTGGCAATCCTGTCATGTCTAGTGAGCGACGAAGATTCTCTGTCGTTCCGTGTCAAGTAGTACTAAAATGCACACATTTAAGACATAGCGCTTAATTACCTGAATCTGATATGTTTGAGGTATCCAGGACACATAGCATGATGCTCCCTTTCATGGACATCATACATAAGACATATCATGTGAAACATATTTTGAACCAACAGTCGTGATTTATGACGACAGTGGGTCACACTTCATGCGTCGTCTGGCTTTTAACCTACGGTTTTTTGACTGGTTATACAATTATGTTTCCCTCTCTTGGAGGGAAACGATGTTTTTGCTTAGTTTATTGTTCAGTTTCCTTTCCAGTAATCAGCGCCTTAACCCTAGCCTTTGACCTGACCCTTATCTTAATGTATCTTAACTTCAACTGCAAGAAACTCATCTTCACTACACCATTGACAGCACTGGTCTTTGACCTGACCCTCACAGGTCAGGTCAGAGGCCAGTCGCGTCACGGGTATAGTAAAAATACGTTTATCGGATGTATTTGCAAAGGGCAGAGTGAACTGAAGTTTTTCGAGGGTAAAATGAAGTTGGCTTTATTGTGGGTGTAGTGAAGGTGCGTTTGGCGGTGTTTCCCTTCATAGTCAACACGATGGAGAGTAATAGTGTGGAAGGAGACATACTGCACTGGCTCGCGATTGGTGGCGTTTCAAGTCCGAATTATTTTGATTTTGATTGATCTTGGATGTGGTGGTTGGATACGATGCTTTTATTTCAGCTGGTGCATATAGATTTGTTGTTAATGCTGTTTTCTATAACGTATTTTGCGGCACAAGTTACTGTAGATATATGACTACAGGCAGATTCGTTTGATACCCTTAGGATTTACTTCAGTTACGTTGCATTCTCCGTAAGAGCATTAGTTTGCTGAAAGGTGGGATAAAAAATGATCCCCGAATATGCCAACAGTACTTCATACTATGGTGAATGAAGCTCCTTTGAATACGGAATACCTATGTTTGCAAAAAAGAAAAAAAATGGCCTATACAGCATCCCAGCTTTAGTAAAATAAATTTTGTGATGTTCAGTGAAAGGGGTTCTCAGGATAGAGTCAAGTTATGGCTATACGCAACACGTTTTATGTTACTGCAAGGTTGAACTGAGATATAATGAAACTGAACAGTAGGATAGGAATGAGAATTATAAGGAGATACGGGAAGAAATTGCTTTTTGGCACTCTTAAAAGTAACCATGGTGCTGATTCCTTACTCATTAACGTTGAACAGGTCAGAATTACAAGAGAAAATATGTTCAATACGAATAGAAGAGCTAAAATCAAAAGAAAAAGTGGAAGGAATGTAAGCTGAAGTATGTAGAGTGCAATTATTTATATAAAAGTGAATATGCTTATAAGGTGCGGTGAGATCATACATGGAGCGAAGAAAGAAGAAAGCCATAGGACAGGACATTGGAGGACGCCACAGGTGTAAAGGAAAGAGATACATGTTGCTCCATCAACTTATAGCTCAAAATTTTTCTGCGCTGTAATTTTGCTGATGTGTTTCGTATTCGCCCCACCCACAGTACCTACAGCTCGTTTACAGATCTTCAAGTATTTGACTTCCTGTTACGATGCAACGCTCTCTTCACATCCACTAGCTGAAATCCTCTTTCCATTGATTTCAGTGTACACCACAAGGATTGGTTAGCCTCCGCCGGGATGATCCAACCGGAGTCGAGGCCATTTCTTTCTTAACTCTCTCTCTCTCACTCTCTCTCTCCAGTGACATGAAACAAGTAATCAAACACCCAACATTAGTTCTCGAACATTACAACCACTTTTTGAACGCACTATATCTCTTGTCCCTTCTGAACTCTACAATTACACTATTTCTGCCCCCTCTTGGTCTTACGACCACAGTCTTATTTCTTTCTCTTCTTGTTAGGCATGTACACCCTCAAGGTCCCCTCCCCCCTCTTTCGAAAAGACAACTTTAGCACTTTTAGAGTGCTAAATGTTCAATGCTGCGCGGATTCCTTACTGACTAATCCAGTGATTGATAATAAAACTTCGCTGGGTTGGATTCTTCATAATGTGCTGTTCGCACAGCGGAGGCTGTCTTGGATTGGATAGAGTTCTACATCCCATGTTCTACTCATTCTTTCTACCTGTAATCACGGTTTGATCGCTTTTGCTTTGATGCCTGTCGCACGAGATAGAGAGAGAGCGTACAGGACCATGAAATTTTCCCGATCCCCTGAAACCCACTCCGCTTACATTTCCACTCAGAATCGCTGCAAAGCTGTTCTTCGTAAAGTCAAGCACACTTTCATAGATTGAAAATGTATTTACTTGATTACTGCTGAAAAATCTCTATGGACCTTAACCAAAAACGTCTACAGTAATTTTTGTAATTCAACTTTTCCAACTCTTTTTCAACCTCACTCCATAACCAACTATCCAACCCATGAAATATCTCGTTTTTAGTACCTTGCTATTTTTTCGTTTAACTTTGAATGACTTTCTACTTATCCTCCGTTTCCAACTCCTCCCACTGAACCTCTGCCATCTTGTGCAGAGCCATTCTAGTACTCTCCCAGATCCAGGTGAAAAAGGCATATGGCCCAGATAGCATAACTCCTCGAGCGTTAAGGGAGTGCACCTCTGAGGTAGCTCTGAACCAAGCTCGCTTTGTTAACCTGTCTAAAATGCTGACTTTTCTTTCTTCTTGAAAGCATACGTTGGTGCAGCTCCCTCCAACTGTACTCCCATTGCTCTTACTTCTCTCTCCACATTTTTGAAGGTCCATTCGACTCATTCTTCAGTATTAAGAATCTCTTTCCCCTTTTTCTCATTACCAGTACGGGTTGAGTAGTGTTTGGTCTACTGTTAACCTTTTCTATGTGATTCATCTCTGGTCCTCTTCTGTCAGGCATTTTGATGAAACATTTGTGGGAACTCTCGATATCTCCAAGTGTGTGACATAAATTTTTACTTTTTAAACATTTTTTTATGCCTCTCTTTCTAGTGCATAGTTGACCCTCAAGCCGTTTCATTGCAGTATTTGTTGATGTGACGACTAATCTGTTTACTAGTATACTGGTCTACGAACAAGTTCGTAAATGTTTCTTCCATTACCTGCACTTCCCTCTAAGGCTTCAGTCTAAAAATTGAATATTATCATAAAGGAAAGTTTGGTATCAAAGCCTCTTAATGATGTCCCATTTATCGTCGCGAGACAAAGGAGAACAAGTCTTTTGTCTTATTTCTGACGAAAAATCAAGTAAAAGAGGAAAATAATTTCTTTTCCCTGAACTAGTTGCCCTTTCATTCCCTTAACACAAAAATGTTGTGTCAAAAGCAATGTAACTTTAGTAATCGCATCGTAATTCATTTTGTCAATTAGTATTCATTCACGTCAACACATAACAGACTTCTTATATTTGATAATCCTCTTATAATAGATGATTCATTTAATAAGGTTTCGGATTTAACTTAGGGTAAGACGGTGATTATAAATTCATATGGTAAATATGGTCATATTACGAAAAATGTATTCAGTATTTTGATTTTGTTCAGACGCGACCTGACTGCCATTCTTTCGGTACAATTAAGCGTGAAGGAATGTTTTAATTCTACCTAATATTGCACAAAATTTAATAATGCTTAAAGGACATGGCGACGCAGGGCCTCAGGCAAGAGTTTATATATAATGCAAAGTCTTTTTTACATTTACGGGATAATGCAACAACGATTTACCGGTGCTGTCGACAGTGCTATTGTGAGCAGGTCTGATTGGCTAATCCGACCAGAAAGGTTTGGAACATTGTTCTGTCATATGGAGGTCTGGAGTGTTGCTTTACTACCGGGAGGTCTGGGGCGTTGCTTTACTACCATAAGATCTGGAGCGTTTGTTTAATACCAGGAGGTCTGGAGCGTTGGTACTCTACGAGGAGATCCGGAGAGTCTGTTTACCTCCAGGAGGTCTGGAGCATTATTACTGGAAGGTCTGGAGTATTTGTTAACAACCGGTAGGTCTGGATGTACAATGGGCAATGGGTAATATCTAGATGTGCAGTGGGTAGCTATCTTTCACCTATTATTTTAAATGTGTGAATGGAATTCTTGGAAACTAGGTTCTTTCTTCAAATTTGTGTCTTCACTTTACCGTGGTTCAGATATATAGATGATATTCTATGTCTATGGTCTTCCCAGTGAGGATCCTAAGAAATTTTTAGAAAAACCTAATAACTTGGTCCCCTCTGTAACTTTCAAAATGGAAGAGCAACTCAGTAATTCATTTCCCATTTTGACACTTTGATAATAAGATCAGATTGGGCTCTTAGGTTCAAGGTTTATAGGAAACCTGCCTAAGTTGATGCATTTATTCATCATTTTTCTAACCGTCACGATTCTGACAAAATTTCGAATTTCACTGGTGTTTCTAGTGGTCTTAAAAGTTTGTGATCCTCAATTCCTATAAATGAAGAAATGATCATATACATGATATTGCAAGAAAACTTAGCCATCCTGAGAGAGTAATTGACAAATGCACAAGAAAGGCAAGGAAGACTATCTGTCGTAATGAGAAGGAAAACAGATTCAACAACAAAAATATCTTGCTGCTACCCTATTATAAAGAATTTTCACCTCATATTTGTATTCTGAATGACATTAGTGTTGTTTTCAAATGTGAAAATACCATATGGAGTTCCTTGATAAAGAACAGCCAACCATCTAATGAAAAATCAGGTGTCTACTCTCTTCAAAGTAAAGTCTGTAAAGAGATGTATATTGGCTAATAAGGAAAATCTTTATGAAAGAGGATTCCACGGAATAGATATTCTGTAAGGACAGCCTCGAAATCAATCAGACGCATTATTCAAACATAGAGAAGATTATTCACATTTAATGAGCAGGGAGACTAAAAAAAATTTTGCCTTGTTTGTCACTTATAGAAAGATTTATTGCTCAATCTTCTCTTATCAAAATTAGCAGCACCATAAACATGAATGAACGAGGTATAAATTTAACAATATCTTTATGAAATCTGCGTTAATATGTGGCAAAATTAAGAAAGCAGTAACTGCCCTGACGTCCTTTGCCAAGTAGAGGGACGGGTTATTACCATTCTGGTCAACCTTTCCATGATCTTCAGATCAACTGATCAACTGTTCCTTGTTTCCTAAGCTGTAGTGAAGTCTGATTTTGTATGTATTTTCTTATTTATGTTATTTTATATCTTTGAAATTATCTTGAAATGCAGTCTGACCGTTCAAGATACCTTTCACTCCATCCTTCCACCTCCGATTTGGTATCCCGTTCCTTCTTGTTCCCTTCACCTCTGAAACATATATCCTCTTTGTCAACCTCTCCTCACTCATTCGTTCCATATGTCCAAAGCATTTCATCACGCTCTCTTCTGCTCTCTCAATCACACTCTCTTGATTACCAGACATCTCTCTTAACTTCACTTTACTTAATGGATCAAACCATCTCACATCACATACTGTCCTTAAACATTTCGTTTCCAACACATCCACCCTTCTCCGTACAACTCTGTCTATAGCCCATGCCTCTTAGCCATATTCTTTCTTTTTTATGTTGAAGGCTCCAGTCACGGACAAAAGTCCACATCAAGGCCGGGCCCTAATTGAAATATAGAGAG
>JAYMFT010180171.1:0-12067 GCA_038088735.1 Panulirus argus
ATACTTCTCCCCTTACGTGTTTAGAAGATTTGCAGCATGAGTTATAACCGAGGTTGTGATATGCCCCATGTCATTAAAAATGATTGATGTCAGTATAAGAATGATAAACACAGTTCATTTGAGGTCTCATAATATGGATAACCGCAAGTGGGGATATACAAACTCGCTCGTCCAGTGAAGATTGTCAGGCTGCATTCTACGTGCTCTCAAAACGAGAGAGGCAAAAATCGGTGATTACACACTTCAGAGGCTCTTCACACTTAGATTACTGTTTTGTGCTAACATCATGTAAGAGGGAGTACATTTCACACTTTTTTTTTTATACTTGATCGCTGTTTTCTGCGACAGCGAGGTAGCGCCAGGAACAGACGAAGAAAGGACGCATTTGTTAAGATCCAAGCTGTATTTGTCAAGCGTGCAGTGCCCCGAAACCACAGCTCCCTATCCACAACCGGGTCCCACAGACCTTTCCATGGTTTCCCCCGGCCGCTTCAGTCCACTGACAGCACGTCGACCCCGGTGTACTACATTGCTCCAGGTCACTCAACCCCGTGCGCGCCCTTCACCTTCCTGCATGTTCAGGTACCCATCATCCAAAATCTTTTTCACTCTGTCCCTCCATCTCCAGTTTGTTTCCCCCTTTTCCTTGTCCCCTTCCACTTCTGACACGTATATCCCCTTTTCACACACGTAAAAGTGTAAAAGAAAATAATCACATCGCATTTTGATCATCAATAATAATGTAAGCTAGTGGTAGCGAGTGAAATGATTTATACTACTATTTGCGTCGCAGTCAGGAGCTGGTCATCATTACTTACTTCGAAGGTGTGCGGGAGCCCCTGGCACACCCCATTCTTCCCTCGAAAGCTGTTAATCACAGTAACGATGAACTTGAAGGACTGCAACATTAATCAGGTAAGGTGTGTGAAGGAACCATTAAGATAATGAGAGAGAAATTGTGTGATTATTCAGGATTTTGCAGCGTCCGTCCATCCTGGAAGTAGTAAAAGACGTTATGGGCCAGGCAGTGGGACATTATGAGCCTGCTTGTGGGACATAATGGAAGCAAGTGGTGGGACATAATAGGCCAACCAGTGGGACATTATGGACCAACCGTTGGGACATTATAGGCCAGCCAGTGGGACGTTTAGGCTAACCAGTGGGACATTATGGGCCTTCCGGTGGGACATTATTGACCAACCAGTGGGACATTATGAGCCTTCCAGTGGGACATTATAGGCCAACCAGTGGGACAATTACAGGCCAACCATTGGAAGATTAAACAACTCTGAATCACCATCTTTGGAGTGTACCTGTTACGCTAGGCCGGTGTGGGTACGCAGGTCTGCGGGTCGCGGCTTGGAATAGCCTGGCAGATCAGGGGAACACGGTTCTCAGCCTGATCGCACACCGATCTTTGGAGGTGAGGACGAGCCTCAAAAATTTGGCCCTTGATTGAGCTCTGGAGGTACGGACGAGGCCCACCACTCCAAATTAGTTCCCAGACCAGGTTTTAGAGGTGGAGACAAGCCCCCAAATTTGGGCTAAGCTCTGTGGGAATAGAGGCAAGCCTCCAAATTCGATACCAGACCGAGTTTTGTTAAGGGGTTAGAGACGAGGCTCCATATTTGGTCCCGGGTCGACCTGTGGGCGTAGAGAGAGAGGAACCGCCCTACCCCCCCCCCCCCTCTTCCCCCTCAAGCCTACGGAAGGTAAACAGACACCCAGGGGAAACTTCTCACGACCCAAATTCCGTGATGCACGACCGCATGCGGGAGGAGCCAGGGTTTGAGTGTGTGTGTTTGTGTGTGTGACAAGAGTCTGCCGCAAGACGTGATGAGGCTGTGGTCTTAACACACGCGGCAGCTGCGGGGGGCTATAACAGACAGGTCGGCAGCTGCGGCCTAACGCGCACGCCGCAGCTGCCGACCCTAAGAACACCCACCTCAGCACCTGCGGAGTATATGAAATATGTAGATGATGTCGGGCATGTGTCCGGTGCCCTAGCTGGCTGGGCCTGGCCGGCAGCCCTGCTCATGCCGGTGGGGCGGGCGCTTGTGTGCCGACGGATTTGACGGGGACTCCCTCTCGTGGCTGTGTTCAGAGAGAGGCGGCTGTGGCGGGGCGTTGGCCTAGTATGGTGGTGGAGGTGCTCTCCTGCTGCTTGAGGGATCTGCGTTGCTGCTGCTGGCACGATGGTTGCGTGGGGGGCAGCCTTGAGGTGTGGCACGACCCTTTGAGAACGACGGGACGACCCTTTGAGGACGACGGCACGACCCTTTGAGGACGACTGGACGACCCTTTAGGACGACGGCACGACCCTCGAGGACGACGGTGCCGACCTTTTAGGTATGCTGGCGTGACCCGTGACCTGGTCCTTAAAGGGTCATTGTCAGACTCTAGCCAGTCCGTCATACCGAAGGATGATACCGTCGTGCTCGAGGGTCGTACCGCCGTGTTAGAGGGTGGTATCGTCGTACTCAAGGGTCGTACCGTCGTGTTCAAGGGTCGTACCGTTGTACTCACATAGATGCCAAAACCAGACTTCGTTAATATCATTCGAGAAACGCCTCAGCTCTTAACTGTACGGTTCAAGCTCATCACTACCCAGGGACACAGACCTGAGTGAGGCACAGAGACCGAGCCGAAGGAGACGACAGAAACCCCATAAAGCAGACTCTGTGAGACAAAGGCATAGTGATGAACGGAAAGGGATGAGGATGGGAATAAATGAAGAGGGGAGGAAGGGGAAGGGAATGAACAAAGTAAGAGGGAAATAGGAGCAAGAGAGAGAGAGAGAGAGGCGAATGGGCATGCATGGAGAAAGGGGCGAATGGTGGATGGACGAAGGAAAGGGAAAAGAAAGAAAGACAGAGGAAGAAATTTATTCTCCCTCCCCCCCCCCCCCTCGTCGTCGTCTTTGTCGTCGTCATCACCACCATCTTCATCGCCATCATCATTTCCACCACCACCACCTTTTGCTGCTGCTGCTGCTCGTTTAATCGCCTCTCCTCCTCCCCCAACTCTCCCCCCTTCGGCATCTACTCACCCTCTTCACCGCCGCCACCACCATCGGCACCTAATACCATCATCATTTGCGTCTCGTCTCCTCTCCATCGTCTCCACCATCAGTCACTCTCCCACCTTTATCACAACCACCTTTCGTTATCGCCATCAACGCCATCACCAGGGCGGGAGTTGGGGATGGGGGGCTCACCGCCCGGCTCATCCTTCATTGTCAACTGTGAGTGACTGGGAAGGATGGCCGATACGGTGTTGCGGCCAGACGACTACTACAGTGTTGCGTCCAGCCGATATAGTGTTGTGTCCATCCGATGCAGCGTTGCGGCCAGACGATGAAGTGGCATGTCGAGCGGATACAGTGTTGAGCCCAGCCGGTACAGTGTTGCCTACAGCCGATACAGTGTTGCGTCCAACCGATACAATGGCGCGTCCAGCCGATACAGTGTTGCCTCCAGCCGATACAGTGTTGCCTACAGCCGATACAGTGTTGCCTCCAGCCGATACAGTGTTGCCTACAGCCGATACAGTGTTGCGTCCAACCGATACAATGGCGCGTCCAGCCGATACAGTGATGCCTCCAGCCGATACAGTGTTGCCTACAGCCGATACAGTGTTGCGTCCAGCCGATACAGTGGCGCGTCCATTCGATTCCTGTTTTAATTACCAGTTGATGTCCATGGGACCGACCAGTGGATGGACAGGGGCCTTCCACGCACTCTCCAGCGCTTTCCTCCACGCACTCAAGCTCTTTCCTCGACGCGCTCTAGCCCTCACCTCCACACACACTGTCCCAGTCCTCCACGCACTTTGGCTCACGCCTCCGTGCTTCAGGTGGGTGGGGGTGGGGTATGAGTGTCAAGATTAGGGATTGGGAGTTTCCTGTTGGCGTTGCGTAGGGATCGTGAATAGCTTGTGATTGGTGGAGATTAGGTGTGTGTGTGTGTGCGTGTATGTGCGTGTGTTTTACACCCTTGCATGAATTCATGCTTATGTTTGGGTTTATTCATGAGTGTGGTTGGGTGTATTTTTGCTTCGCGGGTGGATGTCTGGCCGTGTGTGTGTGTGTGTGTGTTTACGTACCAATATTTTGACCTGGAAGAAGCGTGAGTTACATCCACCTTACTGTCTTCAGCACGAAAAAAAAAGAAAAAAAAGAAAAAAAGTTATTTTAATCATCACGAACGGATGGATGAGGGGGTGTCCGTGAGACGCAAACTAAGTTGCAGTAACGAGATTGGCAGGTAACCAAGTTTGGCGTTGACGAGTTACGTAATAACGCTGTTACGGGGACCGGGGGAGGAGGAGGCGGGCTCCCCCCAGCCAGCCAGCCAGTCAGCCCTCCCCCCCCCCTGGACATGTCTAGGTTACGGGGCGAACTGGTGGTTGTGGGGGGGGGGGAGGAGGGAGGAGGAAGGCTATCGGAAATTCCTCCCAGGGCCGGGAATATAAAGGATTGAAAGGGGTTATTAAATGAAGTGACGAGCGTGCGGAAAGGGGGATCAGGGAGAGTGACAATCGAATTTAAGCTTCTTACCATCAAACTTTAAATGGAACTTTGTCGTGAGAGAATAGGCGTGGGGGGGGGGGCGCACCCCCCTCCCTCCCTTACCAGTCCCCACCCACCCCATCCCCCCCTCCCACAGCTCCTCCTCCTCCTCTTCCACCCCCAACCCCCTTAAGACCCGGAGTTTCTGTTGGGTTTTCAGTCGAGAACAGTTGAGGAGGGGGTGTGGGAGAACGGGGGCCGTCACCGGTAGGATGCTGCAGGTAACACACACACACACACACACACACACGAGAGGTGTGCGTGCGTGTGTGTATACGTTAGTTTGATACACAAAATAGGTTCTTTTTAGGGAATATTAAGTGAAGGTGTTCAGAGGTTGGACCTTCCTTCTTCACGTGGTGTCCTGAGAACGGCCCAATTGAAACGGCGCGAGCTGTTCATCACCCACACCAACACCAACATGCCTAGGTCACTGGCTGCACCGACAGCCAGTCCCCTCAATATGCCCACACCGATGTCAACACCCACGCCAACTTCACTGAGCTCTGTGCATGCCCAGGTCAACGCCAGCGCCCACACCAACTCGCACAAGATGCCCAGGCCAACACCCTCAGTTTTCTGAGAGCCTCAGCCTGACTTCCTCTACAGACGACTTTCGAGTGAGGATTTTTTTTTTTCGTTTTAGTTGAGTGCTCTAAACGTCACAGAACAGGACGTTTAAACTCTCTTAGGGAAACATCCTACCCTTCCACCCGTCAGGATATACCAGGAAAACTGCATCCTACGCCTCGTGAGGATACATATAAGAATTCGGGATGCAATTTCATATTACGTTCCTCTACCGTTCCGGTGGCCAGGGTGGGTCTGGGGGGGGGGAGTGGGGGGGGAAGGTCCGCCGGATATTGCCACTCCTTCGCGGATCCCGAGACCCCCCCTACCCGCCGCCGACACCTCTGCGTCTCGCCGCTAACTGTGCGGATATGCCAGTTTGGGTAACAGTTCGCTTTTCAGTTGGTAGGAGTGTGTGTCTTGGTTGGCCAGGCCAGGTGAAGAGAGAGAGAGAGAGAGAGAGAGAGAGAGAGAGAGAGAGAGATTCATGGCCAAGCCAGTCGAGGAAAGATTCGTAGCCGTAGCCAAGGTAGTTGAGGAGAGATTCGTGGCAAGGTCAGATGAGAAGAGATTCGTAAACTAGGTTGTCTGAGGAGAGATTCGTAGCTAGGCCTGCTGAGGGGAGATTCGTAACCAGGCCAGCTGAGAAAGATATTCGTTGCCAGGTCAGATGAGAATAGATTCGTGGCCAGGCTGGCTGAGGAGAGATTCGTGACCAGGCCAGCTGAGAAGATTCGTAGCCAGGGCAGCTGGGGGGAGAGATTCGTAGCCAAGCTAGCTGAGGAGATATTCATAGCCAGGCCAGCTGAGAAAGACTAGTAATCAAGTCAGTTGAGGAGAAATTGGTAAAGTTATTCGCTTCCATTACGGTATAAATACATAATGTGACCAGAAGTGGCGTCACGATTTGGGCGGGGGACAAACCCACTTTCGGCGTGACTGTCACGCTCTGGGTGGGACTCCCACTCTTGGCGGGATTGTCCCGCTTTCGAGCTGTCCGTTCCCCGCTTGAGAACTCCGGCCATGGATGTGGCAGCAGGCTAAAGCTCGGTGTTTTACCCCTCCAAAAAAAAAAAGAATAGTGAAAGAAATAAACATTCTAATCTATGAATGGGTCCCCCCAAAAAAAAAACTGTTTTTCACGGGTTGATTAAATAAGCTTTTCAAATGATCTTTGTCACTCGAACGAAAAGTTTATATTCAGGATTTTTTTGCCAGTCTGCAAAAGATTGAATTACTGTGATTATTTTTTGTATATAGTTAAAAATTCAGGCCTGAAAGGTCTTAAAAAGTGATCTGAACGCTGCTGTTTGGGCAGAATTTTGACCCTAGGGCTTGAAAAATTCTTTGCAATTCTTGATAACTGAGACGGTACACTAATGCAGCTGACTTTCTTCTGACTATCAACTTTATAAAAAAGGTTTTTGTCTTGCTTGGTCGACTCACGCGCATACGAAAATGTATCTCAAAGTATTTCAGAAATCTTCCCTGCAAAAACATACTCTGGCTTTATATAGAAACAGCGAAGGCTTACTAAGATTTATAGTTTTACTTTGTTTTACTTTGCCGGCTGAAGTAAAGCGCCCCAGAACGAAAATCACTTCATGATCTCTCAGATGGAGGCTCGTGGGCTAGTCGACGCGTAGTATTTGGGCTTGCTGAAAACATGGCTTTGGTTAACAAACGAGTCTCGTTACGTACGTACGTACGTACGTTTAAGGTAGTGCTGTGACTGTAGCGTAGCCTCAGATAACTGCTCAGTTACGCATTGCGGGAGACTTTAATGTTGTTTGTACGTGACAGGACATTTGGAACAGCGTTTGGAGAGACTAAATTTAGAGATTGCCTGGAAGTGCTTGGTAGTAGCGCTACGGAGGACAGTAAAAGATGGTCAGGAGAACAAGTAGGCTGCCGCAGATCAAGAGTCGAGCGTTTAAAGGCAAAAGGTTCGCTCTCTTGAAGAGAGATACTAGCGGTAGAATTTAAGGCTTGAAATAAATGGTCCGGTATTGACTCGTTTGGTAGTGGTGGTTGCGTTATCTGTTCTGAGAAGGCTTAAGGAACGCCAGATGCGTGCGAGTTGATGTTGTTCGATTGGTGAGGGTGTACCCTCCAGTGTTGTGGTACTTCGAGGGAATTGATGATGGGATTTATATATGAAAACATAAAATTTATCTGTACTGTAGATATTGTGCTCTTACACGACACCAGTCTGTATTCTTTTCTAGCCTAGCCTAGCCTTGCTTTAGTGTAGCTACTAGCGTATCACAGCATAGCAACTGGATTTGAGGGAATGGTTGTGTTTTTGTTATAGTTCGGGGAATCTCTAAGCGGTGCGTCTTGACTACAGGTCCCTGTTCTTGGTCATTTTTGCAGCTGACGATAGAATAACATTTTTGTGTGTGTGCGTATGTGTGTGTGTGTGTGTGTGTATGTGTGTGTAAAGCCATAAAAGTTGTGAACCCAAGTTTGTACAGCGAATGTTAATGGACGGACGAAACGTCAGCTGGAAATTTTACGACAGATCGGTAGTGGAGGAGGGTTAAGATATAGCCTTCTAGTGTACAGTGATGTCTTTTATTAGTTATCTTAGTACAGCGCCCAAGATAACGACGATACGATCTTTTTTTTTGGGGGGGGTACGGTCGATTGACCTTTTGACCTGATTCTCATTGGTCAGGCTAAAGATATACCAAGCCATCGTGTAAGGGTGTTTACCTAAGGGTCGTAAGGTCGGTGCGCACGAGGCTGATTCCGTATTGCAGTGAAAAGCCGCAAGCGTGGGCGTGAGTAGCGTAGCCGGTGCCCGACTTGTTCTCTTGTTTATGTTGGCTCCTCACCACGGTCTAGCAGCGTTAAGGAAGGAGGGGGTGGCGGAAGATTTTGTGACATAATATCGTTTTGCTCCATATCTTTTCTTCGCAACGCACCTGGCTTGGATGCGTGCCAGTGACTGACCCGTTACCGTTAATGTGGCGGTGCGTAAATGCGTTAAAGTTGGAATTGTACAGGGAATGCCAAATCCCACATCTTAGGGAATCGGGTTTTTTACGGGGGTAGTAAGAGCAGTTGTGCAAAAGATGCCTGTGGTGTATTGACCCGAGCCAACCACAGTCTTTCCCAGGGGTTGGCAAGCGGATAACCTACTTATGACTGTGTTAGAGAGAGAGAGAGAGAGAGAGAGAGAGAGAGAGAGAGAGAGAGAGAGACCACTGCTACCATTTTTTAAAAAGGTGAATTCAGGTAAAATTGAAGGACTTCAAGTGTATTGACCCAGACATATCTGTGTCAGAATTGCACGTCTAAAGACAGACGAAAGAAGACGTATTTCCGAAATGAGGGATTTTAGGTTTTATACTCGTTCAGAATAATCTTTTAGTTTTTTATAAAGCTACATTCTGATCTGGGGCCGTAATCCCCAGTGTAACATATCGTAGTTAATAGAGCGAAGTTGCTTATCAAAGCACTCATGTATTGTACTGTCTCTTGGCATAGAAACTTCGCGTCATCTTTCCTTCCATTTGACAGGAAAGATGACGTGACGTTTTTAAGGGAGTCCGTCGAGGAAGATGACACTGTTAGTAGTCGTTCAGACTTCAGCGTGACGACAGTACTTCTGTGTTTATTTAACTTTGAGCCCAATGAAAAAAAAAAATATCTTCCCACAGACAGCTGTTTCAGTGTCGTTGTCTTGTTGATACCTTGCCATAAGCCAGGCTGAAGTGGAGCGTGGCGTCTTTAGTGAAAGAGAGAGAGAGAGAACCCTACAGAGGAGTCGTTTTGCCAAAGTGTATTGGATCACTTTATTTATGTTGGTATGGCCCCCTAATGTCAGTGTATTGGAAATGATATGCTCTTTTTCATCAGCTGCTGGTGGCAGGCAAAGATATACATGGCATATCTAGGTTCCCAGAGGTTGATAGGAAAATTGTGGGAAGAGGAAATCGGTAATGGATGGATTTGAAGACTCTGAAACAAGCAAACAGTTTCCATTGTGACAATGATGTCTTATCAGCTGATAGATTTACTGTAAAGGTTAGATAAATAGCAACCGTACTTGGATCATTCAATCCATTTGTTTTATGAGGAATTCCAAGGGAGGAACCCCTCAAAAAATTAAAAAAGATATATGAAAGTTGAAGATTTACTTGATCATCCGTGGAAACAATAAATCCACGTTGCTTTGTTCTTTTTTTTTTTGCAACAGGAAACTTTTGGGGAGACGTTTGATTGTCAAACTTCAGTAGAAGTCTTTCTCCAGACATCACATGACTTTTTACGAACTGTGGTCTCAGTAGACGAAAAGAACGCTCACGTAAAGGTGAGTCAAAACAACGATACAGTATGGGAATCCCCTCACTGTATTATTATCCTTTGCATTAACATTATCATTTTATCCCCACTGTAGCATATTTTTTAAGAGCTTATTTGTAGTTCATGAGATGCTGTGACTGTAGAATAATTTATTTTAGAAATTATTAAAGTTCATCTTGGGAATTGGTAAAGCTTACTGGTATGTTTTATATGTTGTCCGTTTACTCCCGCGTAAAGCAGAAAAAAAATGGTGTCATTGGACCCGGAGAAAAAAGTGAAAAGCGAATTTTTACCTTTCAAGCGAGAGTGATGCGTAGGAAGTCATTCGCTGTTTTGCTGAGTGTGTAAAGAGCAGGGGTTGTTGGTTGTGATACATGTATCTTGTGTATGGTTTAAGGTAGGAATTGTCGGGATCCAGCCATCTGGTGGTGGATGCAGGAGACATTTAAGGCACAGGTGAATAGAAGGATTGAATTCTGGGATTTTAGAACTTAAAAGAACAAGTTCCTACTCTTTTTTTTTGTCATCTTAAAGTGGATGCCCTGTACTTGAAGGTTCTGAAGGTTTATTACAACAGTTGTAAAGTTCAGAAGTGAACTTCGGAAGTAGGGTACATATATTTTTGCCGTGAAACAATTGGAAAAAAAAAAAAAAGTCACGGGTGCCGAAGGTGGTTAGAATGAATAATTAGGTTACGTCTGACGTCATTGTTGTTATTGGGTTAATTTTAGATTTAGCTATATTGAGTTTTCGGAAGATGTAGAAATTACAATGGAAACGATAAAAATTATTATTTTATTATTATTATTATTATTATTATTATTATTATTATTATTATTATTATTATTATTATATTTATTATTATAAATTCTGTAAGAATTGAAATTAAATCATTGGTAAACAAATTTCGATTCGATTCTCATCCCCGACTCTTAGCGTGGCCCCGTGGGCACTAAGCCATCTGTTTTAAACAATAACTTTCCCGACATTATTCCACCTCTGAAACCCGTTTTCACCAGATGGTTAAGGCGTTTTTGCCTCCCATTTTCGGAAGGATGACACAGATGTTTTGCTGAGGTCAGAGTCCTGGGAAGTGGTATTACATCTTGCGCTGTCATTGTTGATAGTGAAGTAGGGAAAAATGTGTAAAGATGTTCTGTATAACCTGCATTAAACTCTATAATAGAAACTGCTGAGACAGTGAAAGATATCCGTAGGCTCTTTAAACACTTGCTGTGAAAACGATCAGTGGCCAAATTGGTTTCATGATACGTTTAGTTGTGGTAAATTTGGTAAATTTTTAGGGTGACGCCAGAAAGATGATTTTGTTATTAACAGTTTAAGGAGTAAGTGGCGATTCATCAACCTCTATTGCGGCTCGTGTCATTTTTTTTTAAGTCAACAAAGTTTCTTTTACTTGGTTGTTATGTTCCATCTCTCTGTTTTGTCATTTTTACCGGGGAAAAAGGTATTACATAAAGATTTGTGAAGTATGCAGCGTATTTAGCTGTTTGAGAAACCAATAATGTGGGAGAGAGAGAGAGAGAGAGAGAGAGAGAGAGAGAGAGCGTTGCTGGGGTTAATATAATGTAGCAGTAAAAATAGCCGAAGCCATCCCAAGGTAAAGGTTAAGTTAAAGAGAGGAAACAAAATACTGTTACTTGTTGGCGAAGACTCGGCTGATGCGTTGTGGCGGGAAGCCTGCAGCGGAGCCACGTGGGACTTCCTCCTCCTCCTCCTCTCCCCTCCTCCTCCTCCTCTCTCTCTCTCTCTCTCTCTCTCTCTCTCTCTCTCTCTCTCTCTCTCTCTCTCCCCCATTCAGTAGCTACCACCGCCTGCGTCATTTGAGACGAGCCAAGGCTGCCTTGGTGGTGAGGAAGAGGAGTAAAGAGGCTTCTCATTCGCTTTTGTTCGTATTGTTGCCGCTCACACGTTGCCCTGGCAACTTCTCCTCCCGCCATCAGGCGTCCGTCTCTGTGTGTGTGTGTATATGTAGCCTTGTATTCTCCCAGGAAAACAGACCTGAGTGTATGCATGGGGGAAAACAGCGGTTGTGACGGTCAGAGCGAGCTGTGAGTGCTGAGGGGAGAGAGAGAGACTGGATGATTACCTGGTGGTGGTATAGGTATGTCGACGAGTGCTAGAGGCGGCTGTGGGCGGGGCGGGGACTGAGGGGTGTAAGGGACACCATTTGTAAGGTGGATGTAGGGGATTGACTGTGAGGGAATCAAGAGGGATTCTCAACCTGTAAGCAATGATTGATGTGTTTACAGTGCTAGGATATATATATATATATATATATATATATATATATATATATATATATATATATATTTTATTTATTTGTTTATTTGTTATTTAACATTCGCCGTGTCCCATGTTAGCAAGGTTGCGCCAGGAACAGACAAAGAAAAGGCCGCATTCTCTCGCATTCATTCTCTAGCTGTCATGTGTAATGCACCGAAACCATAGCTTGCTATCCACAACTGGGCCCCACGGTTGCATCACGAGCCCTTGTTCCGTCCATTGACAGGCCCCTCCCTCCCTCCCTCTCTCTGTCTGTCTGTCTGTCTGTCTGTCTCTCTCTCTCTCTCTCTCTCTCTCTCTCTCTCT
>JAYMFT010180182.1:0-12066 GCA_038088735.1 Panulirus argus
CGGAATAGAGTGAAATGGAACAATGTGGTATACCGGGGTCGACATGCTGTCAATGGACTGAACCAGGGCATGTGAAGGATCTGGGGTAAACCACGGAAAGGCCTGTGGGGCCTGGATGTGGAAAGGGAGCTGTGGTTTCAATGTATTACACATGACAGCTAGAGACTGAGTGTGAGTGATGTGGCCTTTTCATCTGTCTCCTGGTGCTACCTCACCAGCGCGGGGGGTGGCAATGCTAATTCCCGTGGAGTGGGGTGGCATCAGGGGATAGGGGAGAAAGAATACTTCTCACGTATTCCCTGAGTGTCGTGAAAGGCGACTAAAAGTGGAGGGAGCAGAGGGCTGGAAATCCTCCCCTCCTGTTTTCACTTTAACAAAAGAAGGAACGGAGAAGGGGGCCAAGTGAGGATTTTTTCCTCTAAGGCTCAGTCCTCTGTTCTAAACACTACCTCGCTAATGCAGGAAATGGTGAATATGTTTGAAAAAAAAATATATAATTACTGTTCAGGAGTCATTTTTTCTGTAGTTTTAATCAACCATACACTGCTTGGTAATTAGGTTGCTCCTCCCCAACTTTCCTCAGAATATAAGTTTGGAATTTTTTGATGGCATAAGTTTGAGAATCTTATTTTATTTGTGTTGTGTTTAATTGTTGTTTGTCTAAGACATTTGCTAAAAACGTTAGTTTTCAGTGTCTCAGTTGTTCAGTTTCTTTCTTATTTCTTCTTTTACTCCTTTTACTCTTCATGAATTTTCAGTCTGATAGTAGCATCATAATTCTTTTCAGGTACATCAAGCATTACATAATGTTTTACTGTATCTTAGAGTTTAGATTTGAAATCCATAGTTTTTCCACCCATTGGTTTTTGCATCTATATATGTGTCAGTTTTCCCCCCTCAAAGGCTTCGTCATCAGTTCTTGACACTAGCTTGCTAATACAGGAAATGGGGAATATTAATAAAAAAATAATCACTATCAGTATTACAAGTTTGCCATGTGGGCTTGTGCATATCCTTATGAGAGTAATTTTTTGTAATTGTGCTTTTATGTACTGAATTCTTGGATATGTATAGTAACTATGATATTTGGCTGGGGTCCCATATGTTCCACCATGCAGGCAGTATAGGAAACATCGTACTGGGCTCAAGAGATAGTTTGAAGCTGTGATATTAATAGTTGTAAATGTCTTTAGGCTGGTGGAAGTTGGGAGTTGAGTGGTAGTCACATCCAACAGCCATTCAGTGGAGAAGGTGGAGAACTTTCTGATGGTGAAGAAGAAGATAATGAATCAATATTCTCACTCATGGAAATGCGGTCCCCATCACATCACACGGATGCTCAGACTCTTGCATTGATGTTACAAGAACAGTTGGATGCTATCAACAATGAAATCAGGTATTTGTTAATGTTTGTTGCACTGAGAAAAGCACTGAGAAAATATTTCCTGTTTTTCCTCTAAAAGCAGGGTGGTATGTTCTTAATTCAACACTTTTCTCTAGTGACTCTGATTATTGTATAATAGACATTTATATGTATGGATCTTTTCATACAAGCAGATGGGGAGCAAGTGCAGAGAAATGTTTGAGTATATGTTATGACCATGATATTTTTATGTATTTGAGGAACATGCTGTATCTCCACTTCATGTGCTTGATATATGTGTTAAAGAATTTAGATGTCCAGTATTCTTTTTATTCATTGTTGTATGTAATGGAGAACTCTTACAAAAGATAAAAAAACATAACCTACCTAAGTAATAGGCAGTTTGGACTATCTCAGACTGAAAGTCAGACCAATTTGAAATGTGGTTATCTCCTCAGTAAATGAATGGCAAATGAGAACTTCCCAATCACAAGCAAAGTTGACTACATTTCACAGGCCAATCTTAAGTAACTTTAATAACTGTTTTATAAACACCCTTTTTTTGTACAGGTGGTAGCTTACGTAGCTGCAGGTGAGAAACCATTTGGATCTGTAGGCAGATCTCTTCCTCAGTTAGTCAACATGTTGGTCATGAAGAACTAATTTGGTGCTGTTGCTAATTCAGCAAATGTCATCTGGCATTGGTTGTGCGTGGTTCATTGTGATTTTTTCATGTTAAATGTTGGAACTTTAGAGAGAAGCCTTCTGAGTATTCAAGAAAGATGTTCTCATGAACTTTGTGGTTTTTTTCAGAATATATAAGTATCTAGAGCTTTATAAGCTTTGTAAACTTTCAAGGCTTTGTTTGTTATTCACATGAAAAAGCTTATCAACCTTTCCATTCTCATGTCTCCCAAGCTTCTCAGCCTCATTGCAGCAGTTGCAGTAACAATATGGCCTTTGTTTCAGTGATGAGGATGATTGAACTGACTTATACAGGATTATGGTGCCTATGCACATAAAAATGCTTGGGCCCAGTTTAATGAAACAATGTAACTGGAAGCCCAACCTAAGGCAGTGCTTCACAGGATATGGATGTTAATCATCCCATGACTTCTGTAGATTTTCATCCCTAGGTTAGTCTGAGAGAAACATCATGTGTTCATTAGATGCTTCAAGCCTGTCAATTTGACCCTCATGGTTCATAGTAAAGACCATTTAAGGGACATTTGTGTTGTTTGCAAGCAAGGTTAAGTTTGGATACCAGATGGAACTTTACAGTTGTGCTACATGATGGTGAGTGCAGCATTTGTTTTAATACTATGCGTTTTCAGCATGGACCATATGGAATAGCCTTTCAGTTTTGGACTTACTGCTCACTCCTGCTGAGGGCTACCACACCCCCTCCTCATCACCTCCATGCCTTCCCATCCTTGCCAACACACACTTTCCCACCACCACCATTCCATTCCTTTCTGGCTGCCACACCCTTCCTCATGACCAACACTCCTTCCTTCCTTCCCTGTTCCCCATACCCTCCTTGACTACCACCCCTTCCCCCTTCCTGGCCACCACTACTCCCTCCCCCCCTTTCCTCCACCAGGTAATGTTCATACATCCCACCAGCTACCATTCTCAGCACAGTCATATTCAAGATTTTTTACATTTTGCATGCTTATCAAGTAGTATGTAACCCAAAAATGCCCATTTACCATCTTTCCTTCTTGACATATACTTACATAACGTATGTCCCTCGTTTTACCAAAATTCCCAATTGCCCCCCCCCCTTTTTTTTAACAACTCCATGAGCGAGCTGTTTACCATTTTCATTCACGCCATTGAATAACCCATGTCCCCCATTTATACCCAATTATTAGTGTTCAGTTGTGCTGAAGGTGTGGACTCCTTCCTGAATGTGGTTGAACATGATGAAAAAGTCTTGGGGAATGTGAAAAGCACAGAGGATTGCATCAGTAGACCTAAACAAACTACATTGTTGGTCAGATATATGGTTGATGAAATTCAACCCAAGAATGGCATGAAGTGAAAAAAGGTCTAAATATGATTATTATCTAGCAGGAAATAAGCTTTGGGATTGTGTGTGTGACTTCGGAGTCAACCGTCCCCAATATGGCAAATATCAGAAAAGCTTTCAAGTACATGGATAAAAATATGTTGAGCAAGCTGTTCATATCTTACATAAGGCCAGAACTAGCATATGCTACTCAGGTGTGGTCACTGCACCTAAAGAAGTACAAAGAACTTATAGAGAAGGTACAGAGGAGGGCTACAAAGTTTGTACTGAATTTAAGAGATCTAAGTTATAAGGAAAAGCTGGAGGCTGTTCTTTTGCCCACTTTGAGGGGAAGAATATTGAGGGGTGACCTGATGTTTAGGAGAAAGCAGCATGAGGTCAAGATGGCAAATGAAAGTTGGGGTGAGTGAGTACCAGCAAACTTTAGATAAGATAAGGTGTTTTGGAAGGAGGTTACTAGTATTAGAAAAACAACAGAACACAGGGGAACACATCACTGAAGGGGGAAAATGGGCAAGTGGTAACAGGCAGTGATGAGGTGAAGAGGAAATGGAGTGATTATTTTGAAGGATTGTTGAATATGTCCTTATATGGTGGAAGATGTAGGGTTTCGTGTGATCAGACATCCTGTACTGCTCCTCTTGGCTTATTCTCATCCAGCAACCTTTATATGTATGTCAGCTAAAAAAAAACTTTCATGTGTCACGTTTCATTTGTGGAAAAAATCATAATACAGTAAAACCTCTATATCCATATTTCGAGACAACTGAATGTCCAAAAGAACATATGTTTTTCAATTTGAGTAGGCAATCTTCGATTAAAAAAAGAAAAAATAGAAATATTTGGAATTGTACACATGGACCACGGCACAGCACTCCACCACTAAACACAAGGGCAGTAAACAAAAGTTGTACCCCTCCACTCTCAATGCCATGGGGTAATAGAGGCAGCTAATCCTGTCTCCTGACTTTTATAAGACTACTGTGTTGCCAAACATGTGATATCTCCACCATAAGCAAGTACAAATATTTTTTCTACAAATAAAACATAATGTATGGAAGTCTTATTTTAAACGGTAGTCATATGATATTTTTTTACTGACAATGTATATGAAGCAATGCCTGTTGACGCCCAACACCACTCACCTTTTTCAACGTACAACTTGGCAAGCTGTATCCTATTTCCATTTATCTCAGCTACCCTGCCTCAGGCTCCCCAGTTATACCCAAATCTGCCACATCATTTATTCATTCACTCAAATCACCAATCACAAGGACTTCATGATTTTCATCAAAATTACCTAAGCACTTACTCAGCTCCTCAAAAGAGTTCACTTTCTTCTTACTACCAGGTGCATAGGCAGTGACACTAACACACCTTTTGTAGTCTACTTTTGTTTTCACCAACATCAGTCACAAGTTCACTTCTTTACACTCTGTAAAGCACTCCCATAGCTTCTTCATCAGAAGTACTTGGTTCTTATCTCACACTAATTCCAGATTTCACCCCTTGGACTTTCCCAAACCTTTCTTCCTACCTCACATCAGTACCAGCTTATTCATCATTGTTGCCAGTGATCGAGTATTAAGAGAGATATTTCTGTCTAAGAGTTGTCCTGTTTCTTTGTTGTAGGTAGAAGTGTTACCTTTAGTAATTTTATTTCCTGCAGCTTGGAGTACCACGCTACTATTTGCAGTGGGTGAGGATTCAGTCTAGTTAATCAAACCAGTCTGTGGTAGGAATGGTGGAGTCAGATCAGCATGTCTTGTGATTAGTGAGCCAGGTCCCAGATATTTGCAGAGTTAGTTTCCATGTTTTTAAGTAGCTGGGCTTCCTGTTTCATGGGTTCTGTGCGGCCTACTGCCTGCATAGTTCTTAGATGTGTGCCTCTAAGGTTCATGAAGTTTCTGAATACAAAAAGAAATCTCTCATTCTCCTGATTTTCTGAGCCTAATAGCAATCTAAAGAAACATACTTGAAATTCATACCCAGTTTTTGTTTTATTCTACAGCTAACTTGGAGAAGTCCATTTGACCAAATATAGTGACTTTACCATGACTGTTGATAACCAAGCATAACTAGTGATTAGGTTATGAGATAAATAAATGTTCATTTTGCCAAAGCTTGTCATTATATTGTACTATATTACATAGAGGGGTCCTGAGGGTATGACTCCAGTGCTCCTCATCCAGGGATTCGTACAGCTTCAGAGCTGTTATTACTCACAGTGGCAGGGACAGTGTGGGTTCCTTTGAAGCAAGAAGTTTTTTAACAAGACTGAATTCTTTTGCCTCCACAGGAATAGGTAAAGCCGTTAAAAATGAAGACAATTAAGTGATAGGCAGATGAGAACTTGATGGGATTTAATGAAGAGATATTTGTACAAATGAGTTTCTGTGCAACTAACAGTACTTCATTGCTTACATACAGAGGCCCTATAGGTAAAGAGAGAGAGATTGATGTAAACATCATAGATCAGCATGTGGTATGAGCCCTTTGACTTTTGCTTCTCTGCCAGCAAGTGCATGAGGTACTTCTTAGTTAGATATGTGGTAATATTGGAAGTGTTTTATCACAAACAAATTTACTTGTTGAGGGTTTTCAGTACTGATATTCATTTTGTAAGTCATAGGTCTGCAAATTATTTCATAGCATGAAGATGCAGATCTCGTATGGGTCTCTTTGATGTCTTCACATAGACAAACCAGTATATTGAAAACAGTTAGTTTGTTGAATATAATAACTGTGTGAGATGCCTCTACAAATATTAATGGCTTTATGGGTAACCTCAAGGCAGAGGCACCCGATTCAGGAATTTTAATCATATGTGTCCCAGTCATGGTGGACATTAAAGAATTCCGGGATGTACACTTTGGCTGCAATAGATGGGTTAAAAGAAGACTAGATGGTTGGCTAGAAATGGTTCAGAATGAACCTAAGATTGACAGCTATGCAATGTACATGGTAGCTGTGAAGGAAAGTACTATGAAATAATTGGTATTCACATATAGCACAATTTGCTATCCTTGCCCTTTGGTAAAATCACATCATAGATATGCATAGGTATAGGTAAGGAGGTTCTTCCTTTTTCTTTAGTTCTCTTCCAGTTTAGATATGGTGAGTTGAAGACCATGTGTTATACACCATGTATGAACAAGCTTTGACAACTTGGCAAAATTATTGTATTATTTGCTAATTACTGAAGTTTTTTCATCTGTGGACATATGGGAGTGGAGAGATCACTATAGTTGGTTTAGAGTTTTCCATGTAATTCTTTTGCCGGAAACAAACCTGGACAAAACTTTTTAAAACATTTATGTTTGGCTAACTCCATCCAGACTCAGAAGTAAATCCTCCAGACTCAAAGCCTACTTTTCATGTTTTGCTAGAAATAGTTTCCCAGCTTTTGTACTAAAGTTTTTATATGTCAAGTTTGGTTTATTTATTGTTTTAGAAAATATATTTTACAAAAGCTGACAAGAACTGGAATGTTTAGATGCTAACTGGAATTACAACTGGCAGGGTTTCCTGCAGATACTTTATTAATAATAACTGAGTCAGGAATTAATTTTTGTTAGGAATGTGGCTTCTCTGAGCAATTTGAATGAAATTTTAACTGATTGTGAGAGCTTTAACCTTAATATTGCACTGTTGGCCACATAAGATTTTAGGCTTTTTTGTCTGTTAATGCTGAATTGGGTGCTTGATGTTTGATTTTCTTATTTTTGCTCTATAGCTTATCATTAGGTCTTCCTATCATGCAGCGACCTTATGGGGGGAACAAGAAGTTCATTAGGGGGGACAGAGGCTTATTGGGGAATGATATCTCCCCATCCTCCCCCATCGTGGGAAACCCTGCCTGAACAGCAAAACAGGTGCATGTCAAGTTGAATTAGAATATCACAATATTAAAAGTAGATATGTGTGAACTTGATATGCTTATTAAAGTGCAGTGTATAATATTTCCAACCTATAGATGTTTTATAAAGGTAATAAATAAATTACAAATAGCCTTGTGCCAATATTTGGATCAGATCATTCCATGTCATGGAATTTCAGAGACTGATAAATGATATTATACACAGATTAATTCAGGAAGAGAAACAAACCACTGAGGCACGAGCAGAAGAGCTAGAATCTCGAGTTGGTAGTGTAGAACATATGATGCTCCGAGGACGGTCCCTAGAGCGCCCTTCTCCTCCTATTTCTGGTCGGTCTACACCCAAATCCCACCACTCACCTTCCCGAGACTACCTGCAGAAATATCACACTGTGAGTGACTATAACCTTGAATTTTCTCATAAGTAGATATGGATGTCTTACTCAAAATGAAATGAGGTTGTTTAAAAGATCTTTGATGTAGATATCATTTCAGGAAAAATATTTTGTGTAGCGCAAAGTCCGGTGTTCTTATAATTATTATCTTAATATCTTTAATATTATTAATATTATTATTTTTAATGATGATAATAATGATAATAATAATAATTATATTGTCATTTTTTTAGTACCATTATTATTGTTATTATTGATATTCATGTTAATTTTTTATCCCCTTGAACTGAGGAGAAAGAATGCTACTCATGTATCTCATGCCTATTGTAAAAGGTGAATAATGGGATGGGACTAGGGTGTCTGGAAATTCTCCTTTCCTGTATCATGGCTCTCAGATAGTAGGGAAAGAAGGTATCAAGGGAGGAATTTACCTGTTCCTGATGCTGCTTTGCTCAGGCAGGAAAGTTGAGGAAGCATGGTTAATCACTCTATGGTTGGGGTGGTGGTAAAGGAGGTGAGTGCAAGGATCTTCAAGTGAGTGGCAGGTCTGCAGTGTGTTGGAATTGGTGGAGGGGGCTTGGAGGTAAGTCAGTTACTGTTTGCTGATGACTTGGTGCAGGTGGCAGATGCAAGAGAGCAACTATGGAAGTTGGTTTCTGAGTTCAGGAGAGTGTATGAAAGGAGAAAATTGGGATTAAATGTGATTCAGAATAAGGATACTAGGTTTAGCAGTAAACATAGACAGGTTAGTTGGAGTGTAATTTTGAAAAGAGAAAACTTGGAAGAAGTAGATGTTTTAGATACCTGGAAGTGGCCATGGCAGCAAATGGAACCATGGGAGCTGAAGTAAGCCATAGGGTGGGTGTGGTGACTTAGGTCCTGGGGATGTTGAAGAATATGTGGAATGAGAGGTCTCTGTCTTTCTCCAGATCCATAAATGGCACACACAAATACCTCTGTTTATTATTATTTTTGGTATTATTACTCTCTCTCTCTCTCTCTCTCTCTCTCTCCTTTAATACTTGTTCATCATTTCCATGTTAGTGAGGTATTGCAAGGAATGGACAGGGAATGACCTTATTTGCTCAAATCTGTTCTCTATCTGTTATGTATAATGCACCAAAACCCTATCCACAACCAGGCCTGACACACCTTTCCATGGGTTCCCCTGACTGATTCATATGCTGTCGTTGAGTCCATTGAGAGCACATCTTCCCTGGTATACCACATTGCTGCAGTTCACTCTATCCTATGCACACCTTTTGTCTTCCTGCATGTACAGGCCCTGAGCACTCAAAATCTTTTTCACTCCATCCCTCCATCTCCAATTTTGTCTCCCTCTCTTCTTCTTCCTTCCACTTCTAACATACATCCTTTGTCAACCTCTCCTCATTTATTGTGTCCATATGTCCACACCATTTCAGCACACCCTCTTTTGGTCTCTCAGCCATACTCTTTATTACCACACCTTTCCCCTACCCATATTACTATTATTATATTATTATTATTATTATTATTATTATTATTATTATTATTATTACTACCTGAGAAGCAATCTCATTGTTTGTGGTAAGACATGCATCGGAGCAGGTTAGTGCTTGGATGCGTATTCCTTTTTAGAATATAGCATTCATGCATGATTTTTTTCATATAAGGAAGTAATTTTAGTGTACCATAACAATGTTATCATGTCTTTCAGGGGGTAGTTTTTAACCCTAAGCACTTTGTTCCTGGCAGCATCACCTGTAATTTCTGTCTTCAGTGCACTAAATTTAGAGGCATGCAGCTATTTCAAGAGGGATATTGACCAAAGTGCATTAAAGATCCATAAATTGATCCCCTACACTTTTAATTCTTTTTCCAGTAATATAACAAATGATAACCTGCTACACTGTAGTGAAATATAATTTGAAAAGCAATAGTGAAGAATTTTTAACACTATTGCCTGATAAAGGTTTTCAAGAAGTGTTACTACGTGTTCTCTGGTCATAACCCACATTCTCGTGGCAGCATTCACATGCAGTAAATGTGCCCTCTATAATTTTTCCAGATTCATAAAATCATATGAAGTAAATACATTCCTTGATTTTATTGTGATGGGAAATATATCAGTTCATGCCTGTAAGTATAAAATAAGATGAAAAGCAGCTCAGTTTCCTCCAAAGTCTTGTTAATCTTATATCTTCTACCTGAGACACAGATATTTTGACATATGCTGTGGCCAGTCTGTTAGTATAAGTAATTGATTGGAAACCAGACAGACTATTTTTAGTGGTTATACCTCTCCCATAGGAATCAATTTTACTGAAGCTTTACATGTCACAATCATCAGAAGATTTTGTGTAAGTTGCCTACGGTTATTTAAAACAAAACAGTTCATTTGTGATATGAGGTGCTTAACCAGAGTGACAAATCAACCAACCACCTAATGGCGAGATTGAAGTCCCAAAATATCCTCCATACGCTTCTCAAACCACTCAAGAATGAACATCCTTCATTGTATTAGGGTGAGAATCCTACTAAAAAGGTTGTTTTTCTATCTTGCAGCCATGCATATGGGGGTCCTTGAGAGAAAGGTGATGTGCCAGCCAGTGGCACAGAACATTGTAATTTCATATGCTTAGCTAGTGTTTGTGTTTATTGGGAGGGAAGCAGTGATACCTGCATATTTTTTTATGTGATTAAGGTGTATAATGAGTGTGAGATGAGGTTCTCCAACAATGATAAAGTGGGAAAGGACATGGTCATGCATGTAAGCAATTGAGGGCACCTGATATATGGCAGAAGAATCAAAAGTCAAAAAGAAACTAGGATAACAAGTATATCAGGTTGCTGTTCATAACATTACCAAAGAAGTCCCACCTGAAGTCACACCTCAGAATCATCAGCGATAATTGCAGAGACTAAAACAGAGATATGAACACACGCCTCACTTTCCTCCTTTTCATTTACACAGGCTGCTACACAAGAATTAACCACATATTTATGGTTAATGGACACTTATCCACCCTGTGACTGTGACTTAGGTCACATTGAAAAGCAGATGAATTACATATACAGTGAATACACACCCCTTCAAGTCATCACGATGCAGTGCCAGGATTTTATTGGCATTGGAATTCTTTAGAATGACATCACCAAGTGTGTTGAGACTGGTGTCAACACTGTGAAGATGCAGAGATATTGGTATACTTAGCTGACTACAAGGAGGGCTATGATACAAGTGCATACAGCATTAATGGGATGGCCTTGATTAGGGCCTTAGCTACCCGTGCCATCTCAGCTAACATAGAGACTGCACCTTCAGCTCCGCCTTCAACCTGGCACATATCACACTACCCCATCAAGTGCCTCAAGCCTGTTGGACTCTCAGCCACGAAGCTCAGGGATGTCCATGCTGTCATTGAATACATCCCTGTCACACATCATAGTTACTTTGCAGAGATCTTGGAGGGCCAGGATGACCCAGTTGCTATAACTAAGGAAGTAGACCCAGATGACTATAAGCCTGAAGACTTGCCAGCGATATGCATATCAGCACTTATAATGGGTCAGTTAATATTCACAAAATCATGTCTGACATCAAAAATTATGATTTTTGATGAAATTAATTCTATTACAGGTTATGGAGTGTGATGTTGATTGACTTTTAATATATTTATATGTTATACCTTAACAATTAAGAAAATTATCTTCACTAAAAGTTGACAAAATGTCTTCAAAATTAAATCTAAAACAGGAAGATCCTATGTTGTTTACTGAGATGAATATAGTTATGAAGATACCAACATTACTGTGCTTTAGCTCAAAACGGGTATTATGTTGATTCGTCACTATGGCTCCAAGCCCCTCATGTGTGCAGATATGCATTTCATGTTTAGTAAAATAAGCAGGTCCTTGTGTGAATTACAAGTTATTATTATAGTTCATATATTCCATGACTATATTGCTGATTCATGTTAACCGCCACAGTTTATCCATTATTCTGCTTATACAGTTTCCTCTAAAGAAATCAGATGATCTCCCGGTTAAGTTTTCATGTGTCAGGTATATTTATGGAACAAATTTAATTAATTGTTTGTAATGGGGATCTTGTATGTCTGGCAGTGTGGTACAGCCTTTGAAGTCAGCTGAACATATTTATCACCTCATTACCCAGTGTTATTGAGAGTGGATGATTGCATCTTTTGTTTGCCATCCTATGTTTTGCAATTGTTTTTCATGCATGATCGCTATTTCCCACGTCAACAAGGTAGTGATAGGAACAGAGGAAGAAGTGGCCTCATTTGCTCACTTCCTTTCTTTAACTCTCTCTCTTTTTTTTAAAGGCTCCAGTCACGGACAAAAGTCCACATCAAGGCCGGGCCCTAATTGAAATATAGAGAGAGTTGAG
>JAYMFT010180193.1:0-26019 GCA_038088735.1 Panulirus argus
CCCCCGCTCCCTCCCCTTTTAGTCGCCTTTTACGACACGCAGGGAATACATGGGAAGTATTCTTTCTCCCCTATCCCTAGGGAGAACGTCTTTTAACGTCCACGTGGCCGAGGTAGCCAGGCGCCCTGCCCAGGGTTCGACTCCAACCCATGGCATATATACATTTGTCTGTCCATTCGATACATGAATATAAAGACTAAAAATCTGAACTGAATGTTGTTTACGAAACAAAACATCAACTACTGAGCATGGGCAGTCAGAAATTTCATGAAAATGGAATCAGTCTTTAAACAAAGCAACTATGGCACATTGTCATTCAAAAAAGCTGAACAACCATTCACCTTGACCACTTACCTGAATTGTGTCTACTCTTCAGTAAATCAGCGCTAGTTCCTGAATTGTTACGACTCTTCATAAGTTCTGAGGAACTGTGTCGACTTTTTATAAATTCTGCCCACAAACCACAGCTACTGTAAAATACCATACACTAGTGTAAGCTTAAGAAAAATGACAAGAATTTCAAGTGAATGTTTCCTATTCTCAAAGACTTATAAGGAAGGAAAACTGAAAATAATAAATGATGATCTTATCAGCGGGTGCACACCAAGGCAGAGGTAAGTTCGAAAATTAACCCATGGAAATATGCATGATGTTAACTGAACAATCAGAACCATACTCTAGTTAAAACACATGGAGAAAAGAGACATAGGAATGAAGGGTCCTAGGATGTGCTAATCTGGTGTTTGCTGTACTGAAGAGATGGGTGATCTCCAGAGCATAAATGGGAAACTGCTGTGATTTTGTGTTTGTCTGGGAAGTGTTGTTTCAGATGGGTGTATGGCTGGAAGGTCAGATGTTTAGTGCTTGATGGGTATTTTGGTGCATGTTTGAAGTGGATGAACTGGTCTAAAAGGATACAAAAGATACAAAAATATTTTTACTTTTTTCTTGGAATTAAGAGGTACAAAACTGGTGCTAGAGTGTGTTTGTTGAGAGCCTTTAGTTTGTATCTGGCCTAAATGCTGATATGTGTTTCGGGGCATAAATGTCATGTGTGTGTGTAGATTTAGAAGGTATTAGGACCAAACAAACAATGGTCATATTCAGAAACATACAATCTCTAGCAGTCATTTATAAAGACCCAAATCAAGACACCACCACCTACAGTCACGCCCTACAGACAACATAATGATTCTACTGTATATGGTCTGCTTCATATGCCCTGGTTCAGCCCAGAGACAGAAAAAAAGAGCAATGTTAAAAAGGAAGACACCCTTTTATAATGATCAAGGCTGTGTTTCATATTAACACTCTGAGCAGTGAATGAAGATGTGTACATGTAATTACAGAGGCTGTGTGTACCCATTCACTCCCAAGGAATTGGGAACAGAGTTACTGATAGATAAATAGATACAGATAGACAGACAGAGATAAACAGATAGACAAACAGATAGACAGATATGACAGACAGATAAACAGACATATAATAGAACACAATCCTACAACAGAAGTGAAAGTTGCAGGTAAACACAATTAAATTTCAAAGGCCTGGTCTAATCCTGTGTCGTAACTATCAATTCAAAACACAGCTTACAAAATGATATAAAGTGTCAGTGAAATAAATAAATATCCTCGTCTATCAAACTGTAAAGCAACTACTCATTTTCACAAACCTTCCACTTGTGGTCATGGCAGTGCTTGGTGTGGTTCTCAACTGCTCTACAGATGCTTCTGTAATGCATGGTACAAAGCTGTCCGTGCTTGCTGATTTCCGAATCACTTCAGCTGACAAAGACGGTCGGGGAAGACTTTCAGATCCACACCTGAAATCACTGGTCGTGTTATCATCATCCATGTAAAGCACATGCATATAGCTCAGTGCTAGCAGATTCCAGATATCATAATCTTTGTTTGCTTTTCAACAAAATATCTATGAAGTTGCGGCAAATATTTACCCCATTTAAAAGGACAAATGATGTAGCAGTTCCCTTTATCTACAACACATGAATTGTGGAAAAAGCTTGTTGATCTTGCATAACACCAAAATTCTGTACTTTAAAACCAATCTTTATAACTAACTACCAATCCCCAGGTGGAAGTAAAAAGCCCACCCCTGCCTTACACTTAAGCAACCTCTTGCTCCTTCTACTCCATTTACCACCCATTCATGTATCACACTCATCTCATGCAGCTTCTCCCCTGGATGAACATCCTTGAATGCTCCTTAAAAGTTCTATTCACAAGAATTCCTTATGCTCCTATTCCTTACCACACATGCAAGTCAAAGTACTTTCTTTTACATTCTTCGCGTACTCTTCACTCTTCTTTTCATCCACGATAGATAAGGCTATGTTTTAGCCTGTCTGTGTCAGCAGCTACTAGAAAAAATAAATCATAAGTATTTATACTCTCAATGATGGTAACTGGCTCCAAATACCTTATCAGTTCATTTAGAGGAAGAGACAAACGATGAGCAGGGTCCTTTGTTGGTTTCTGCATATCAAGAAGGGCTACATCTTTCTCCCCATGTGGTGAAACTTTAGCTGAAACAATACTAGCTACATCTCTCTCCACAACATGTTCATCATTTGTTGTGACTTTTTCGGCCTGTGATGATTTCGCACTTTCGGTATCTCTACATGATTTCTGTACTTGCAGTTCATTATTTGGAAACTCCTGATTCTTGTTGCCTTCATTTCTGTCTACATTCACAGACAGATCCTCAGGTGAAGCAGATTTCTCCAAAGGCTTACCTTCCAATCTTCCTTCTTTTGGCTCGATAACACCATCTTTAATGCTACTGGTCCTTGTTTCTGGTAAAATATCCTCAACGGGGAACTGAACTTCTTCACCTTTCCCTTTACCTTTCTGTTCCATGACTGGATCATCTATCTGAGAGGCTTCCCCAGACAATCCGAATTCTGCTACTTTAACCCCATGTTTATCATGCACTGAGGTGGAGTCAAGAAAACTGTTCTCCGGGGACTGCATATATTCCTTCATTGTATCACAATTATCTTCTTCCTCCTCTTCTTCAGCTCCACGTGCTTCATGAGATTTTTTTGATGATAAAGTAGATGAAAGTGTATTACTTTTCTTGGGGGATTCAGACGATCGTATCCTTCCATCATGTGACTGGTGGGATGATTCTCTAGAAAAATGGCTTCTCACCTGACTGATATCTGGAATCAAAAAGAAGAGTTCTATAGATCCTTATCATAATACTTTAAGTTCTCTCATATCCATCATTATAAAATGAAAATTTCGTAAAATATTCATCAGGGAAATTTGTGCAGGAAAACTAATTAACTTAGAAAATCAAATAAATAATCATACACTGCAAGAAATGTTGGCTCTGAAAACTGGAAAACATTTTCTCCCCAAGATGATGTCCTGCAAGCATGAGAGATTCTTTAGGAATATCAAGGTTGGGACCTCTTAACTCTCAGTATTCTTGTAAGGCCTCCGTTAACAAGCAATGAAGTAATGTTAGCTGCCTGGTGAATTATCTATTCACATTCCTCTTCATTAAATTCTATTAAATTCTACCCATATGTAAATTTTCCCCAAATATCTATGTAGTTTTTCTTGATCATCTACACTGTTAACTAAGAAAGAGGTATGGCAGTAGGAAGAGCATGTATGACAGAAATGAACAGGGTGTGCTGAATTAGTAAAGACATATGGAGACGTTGAGGGAGAGGTTGACTATACAGATATATACGTCAGAAGTGCAAAGAATAGGGAGAAAGGCGAGACTAAGAGTGAAAGATGATTGAAACCTAGACAGAGAGGAGGTTGTGAGGTGAGCTCAGGACAGAATGAATTGGAGAGAAGTGGTATACAGGGGATAGCATAATGTCAATGGGCTAAACTAGGGTATATGAGGTAGTCAAAGGATACCAAAGAAAGGTCAGTGAAACTTGCATGTGAATGGGGGACTCTGATTTCGTTGCATTATACATGACCGTTAAAGAGTAAGTGTGTGCAAATGTAGCCATTAGGTCACCTTTCCTCTGTATCCATGGATTACAACAAACAAATATGAAAACTAAAACACACTTACACAGTGCATATAAATACATACAAGTATCCTAAAACACCCACAAAAGCATACATACAGTACACCAATCACATGATAAACTAAATATTAATAAAAAAAAACTAAATAAATAAATAATCCATGGGATTGAAAATGCTGCTCTGTAAGCACATTTTGACATTGTGTGACCTAGAGAAATTCTGAATCATCAACTGGCCAGGAGAAGGTCTGTGACATTATCTCTATGGGAGTCCCTGACTGGCTGAAGGCAAGCCTGAGAGTGAGCTCCTGCTGCCATGGATTGGTGGCCAGCAGAGGGTAAGGAAGGCCAGTGGATACAACTAAAAAGGTCTAAACCCTGATTTACCCAAAGAATATCCCACAGAAACTCTCATGGTTAAAGAACAGACCACAGAAGAGAGAAACAAATACATCTTAAATGAAATACAATCTATCCTCTTGTTTTACCTGAGTCAGAATCAGATGTATTTATGGAGCCTCTTCTCTCAGAATCTCTCCTCTCTTTACGCTCGCGACGGCGTACCCATTTCTCCTTTTCTGATCCTTCTACTCGCTGTGTATTATTTTCACTTTCACCTAAACACTCAGGAAGACATCCTGAAAGATATTTTTCATTAAACACCTTTTACATCCGCAAAAAAAGATAACTAAAAATAATCAATATTAATGAATGATAAGGAAAGAGTGCTTAGCATTCTTTTGACAAAATACACAATTACTTATCAAAATCATTACTTACCATTAGCAAGTGATAAATTACAACTTCTTAGCATATACAGTTTACAACCATCTGCCTTATGAATGATCACTCCTTCACATCATCCTTACATTCATTTACCAGCCACTATCTAGTTTTCTCACTTTCTATTTTAATAATAATTTCCCAGCCAGTGTTCACTCCTGATTACAAACATCTTAACACTAAATAATGCCAGCCATCCTACCTATCAACCCATCTCATGTCATCAATAAAGTGGAGAGGAACCAGTCACCAGATCATCATAAATTCACCCATCATTCTTACCTCACACTTCCTGCCACGAATAATGAAGTATCCTTCTTTCTCATTTCTTCCCAACCCAATCTCTTCCCATGTCTAAGTAGAGATTATTTAGACATCTTAAGCTTTTCACAACTAACTCATTCAGTCTTAAATATTAGCCAAAGCTGACATTATTCAAAAAGGAAAATAAAAATGCAATGAAGGCATGGCATTTAAAGAAAATTTGGAGGAACTCTGGATAAAGCAAAATTCAGGACATCCCATCAGTGAGCTACTATTGGCCAAATAACTCTAAGTTTAAAGTAATTCTTAAAGAGATTTCACACAGATCTACTTGTGTGCAAATGTGTATAACCTTGAACATGAAACACATAACTGCAAACATGTAATGGACTCACTCACAGACTGGCAAAGATAAATTCAAATGAAGGAAGATTTTATACAATGATTTTTCTCAGTGAATCTATACTGTCTGTTTGTCTGCCTATCCTCAGTTTGTAGACATGGTGAGAAAGTTGCCAGGTGCACTACAACTAACTACCTCTACACAGATGTAGATATGTCAAAAAAATTGCCAGGAATACAACAAATAACAACCATACACTTCTGCTAATAACTCATCTATTTCCTTGCTGGCTGCTGAGGCGAACTATTTTCAGGGACGTATATCACTTTTGAGTGAGAAGGCTGTGTTGGCAATATGGAAGATACGGAAAGGAAAAATGGTGGCTAAGATGGGAGGGAGTGGTGATGGTGAGTGAGGTTGCGGTGGCCAGGGTGGAAGGATGTTGTAGATGTGAAAGAGCATATGGTAGCCAGGTAAGGAAGGCTTGGTGAAGGAGGGTGTGGTGGCCAGGGCAGGAGGACATGGCAGTGGTGAGGGAGGGTGCAATGGCCAGGGAGAGAGGAGGAGATGATGGTAAAGATTGGTGCTGTAGCCAGGGAGGAAGGGTGTAGTGGTGGTGAGGGATGGTGCGGTTGCCAGGGAGGGAAGGCATGGGGGTAGTGAGAAAGAGTGTGGAGGACAAGGCGGAAGGGTGTGATGGTGGTGAGGATTGAAGTGGTAGTCCCCCACAGGAGGAAGCAGATGAGAGCCCGGAGCACCCAAATATGCATGCATCATCGAAAAATTGGAGTAGTTTGTTTTTTCACATGTAAGGATAACATACTGATGTACTTCCTATCCACATAAAAAAACATCATATCTAATTCAATCCTTATGCAACTACTACATCATTTTTTCATAAGTACTACACTTATCAACTCCAAATACAGAAACTTACGCTCAGTATCAAATGAGACTCGGGTAGCTTGAAGTTTGTTTGAGGGGCTTTTGAGAACATCTGGGGAAGAAAGGCTGACTTTGTTGACCTGAGAGCCTGCATCCATCTGTCTTAACTGAGCTGTGTCATCAGCATGTGGCTGGGGTCTGGGCATTTACACAATAACATTAATCACTTTCACAGTTTCCTTTCAATAAAGTTTAAGTTTGCAAAGAATGTTTCATGTATGTAATAACTTCAGTGACATATCTAAGTCAAGGATGCAATGTAAAGTGTTTCAATAGGACCATTACCGGACAATGAGAAACTGATTCTTTATTCCAAGGGGAGGAACTAAAGATGAAAAATGCCTCCTTCTCATCTGAGTCTTATCTTGCACTAAGTAGTATAGTGAACCCTCCTGTTTAAGATGGTGGCCACTCAAACTAAGTCGTCCAAATTCCTGCGAAAAGTTTAAATGGCATTATTAAAATTAAAATGCTATGCCACTGCCCCTAAAGACCTGACTATAAAATGCCAAAGATGTCTATCCAAATTTAGGATACAAACAAATTTTGTATCCAATAATCAGCATCACAGTACCATATAGTAAGATTAAGATATACAAAAAGATTCACTGAACTTGAATAAGAATATAACCTTATCAACAACAACAACAATATTAGTAATAATGACAATAATAATATTAATATGAAGGTGCTCTGGTTTCAGTGCAATATATACACCAGCTACTGAATGGACACAAGCAAATGAGGCCATTTCTTCATCTGATGCTGGGACATGCTCATTTAATTTCATTTCTACTTTATATGCGCTAGCTGTTTCTAACATATGTTCCAATAAGTGCGACTTATTAACTTTAAGAACAGTGTCACATAGTTGGAAAAGATAAGTCAGTTATTCAGTAATACTTTCCCTTGTTGATTTATGATTCAACTGATTTAAGCTGGTTTAAATGTATCTTTCTTTTAGTTTTTCTAAATTTTGATAAATTTTCAATAAATTTAGCTTAGTTTTTGGAGATCTGTACGATACTTATGTTTATAGACAGAATGTTTACTGCATTTAGGCCACATTTCTTGTGAGTTAACTTTTGGTTTGTTATGTATGGATATTGCTACTACATGCTGTTTGATTTATGCACTATCTCTTCAAAAAATTTCATAATGTTCTACATCTACTTCATCTATCACTTTATCAGTGACTCATATTTCTTACATATATATTATATTCATAGTATGAAAAAGAGAGATAAAGTTCAGACAGGTGCAGGTAGTATGAAATAAAAGAGGAGTAATGTTTGTAAACGTGGGCTTTCAGCAACGTACTGGAAAAAGCAATAGGATTAATGGGTAGCAGAACTGGGTTGAAACAAATGATGAATAACAAAGAAAACATCATCAGTTACCATGTAGGTATTGAGAAAATATGAAAGAGCAAATAAAGATTTAAATAATTATAATGGGGAGGAAGGACAGAAGCAATGGCAAGAATACTAGTATAGTGCATAGCCCTGGATGAGACTTTGTTAAGGTGGTTTATAAAATACTAGGGTGCATCTCTCCAAATGGAGGAAAAAGTTTTTCTAAGGACAATCATAGCTCTATGAGGAATAAGAAACTTACATGAGGGATAAGAAACTATGGTCATGAAAAAGCAAGCCACAATTTTTATTATTACACTTAGAAACTTAGGAAATGTGTTGATTTTAAGTCAACTGTAATTTATGACTAGTCCTTGAATGATGATGTGGGTAAGCGATGCAAAGGGCAAAGGGAGATTACATTACTAAGTAATATGAACATACTTGCATAAATTTGTCTCTGCTCTGTTCCATGCCACACACAAAGTTGAGAGGGATGGATTCACAAATGCAGTTACGGGCTTGTCGTGAGCTCTCCACATGCGCAGCAACCATTTCTAAAGTTTGTTCAGTAAGAGGGTACATATGTAGCATTGCTGATGCTATTTCATCACGTAAAAGCCACTTGATCTGAAATATCAGGAAAAAATTTGTAAATACAATGCATATGCATTAAACTTCTATAGTTTCAATAAAAGCCAATTCAATACCCAACCCTTTCATGTAGAGGTGCAAGCAAAGATAAACCCATCAGTGAGCTTCAAAAAAGTGGAGTTAATAAGTTAGTGTACAGTCTTAGATAACAAACTGAATAGGAAATGAATATTGTCCCCTAACTCATGTTTAAAAAAAAAAATCATTAATGAATATATTCAAGTTAACACTCTAATGATGTTCTCAACAACCCTTTTCATAACTCCAACTATAATCGTCACTCAAGATTCCATTTCAAAAGTGGGGTCTGCACTTATTCCAACAGCAGTATGGCTATTATATGCCTTAAGGATTCTGAAACTCCAAATCTGATAAAATCTAGCTTAAGGTTCATCTTCTAACTCACAATATTGCAAATACCACGATTCGTAATCAACATATTTTACACCTACTTCACTAACTAGACAGCACAGTATTCACAGACTGAAGTATTAAAAAACTGAGTATTCATCACTCTATACCCTATGCTGTGTTATCTGTACACAATATTCCTCAATCATGCATCACTGTCACAGTACAAATAAAACAAAATTCCTCTTCCATGCATAATTCACCTCATCAACAGTAGCTACAATGGCTTGATGCTGGTAATTTGGAAGATGGCCCAGTTGATCTTCATCTTCTAAGTATCTGTGGAAGAGATCTGTCAAAAAATGCATGTGACAGAGCTGAGTGGAATGCTTTATGTGACATGCTAAGGCTATATGGGGTAGGGGGAACATGAGCTGGATGGTGTGAAAGCCTTCTATGTGCATAATGATTTTATATAATATTCAATGATTTTTAGAAATGACAAAATCACTTTTGAAACTGGAAGAACTTATGTCGTCCATCAACAATAATAAGAATAAATGATATATCTTTCTTAAAAAAAAAAAAAAAAGAGAGAGAGAGAGAGACAGCAGACTTTCTTAAAATATACATTTTCTTGAAATGTACATTCTACTTCCATCTTCTAAACAAAAGAGAATTGGTTACTTAGCTAACTACAGTGGAGTGACATAAGACTTACGATTCATCCATATCTGATAAAGAAGCACATGTTGACTCAGATACAGATCTTCCTCGCTTCAGTTGTGGCGAAGCTGTTGAGCACCAGCTAGTTGTACGAGCTGATCTTAAATCCACTGAAGATGCAACCAACTCAACTGCTGTCTTAGAGGCTAAAGCAGGAGGCAGCGTCATGCATAAAACATCCAGTGTTAAATTCACTGTGGACAGATCCACCTCACTGCCATTTAAGGATTGGACAATCTCATCTGTTTTCAAAGAAAGAAGTCAATACATTATTACACCCAATTTGTTTTACACAATGGAGATAAAGTAACACTGGATACAGCCTCTATGTGATGCACATATGGCAATGAATACAAATATAAGATATATAAGAATGTGGAAATGGAAATTTCCTTTTTTTATTTCATACTTTTTCACCGTTTCCTGTGCTAGCGATGTATTCAGGGAAAACACTAAAGTATGTATAATGAAAGAAAGATACTACAAAAAATGATAAAGGTTGGTGAGCACAGGAATGAATAGGTACAAAAATTTTGTTATTTATGTGTGATGTTTGGTAATAGCAGGACAATGAATAATGAGGTGACATACCTTAGAGGAGACAGAAAACATGCAGGGATTAAAAAAATGTTTGACAACAAGCTACTAGCGCCTCTAAAAGATACGTGGAGGATCTATGAATAGTATGGATTAAATCATTAGTTGGCTTTGGTTCTCCAAAACTATGGAAAAAGACATAAAATTTATCTAGACCAATGCCCTTATGACAACTCTCAATGACCAAGATGGGCAAATAGTGATGATTTGAAGAAAGAAGTTGGAGTTAAGAAATTAGGGTCGCTGAGGCAGCTTTTAGCGCTATGAAGCTGGCTGGCTGTTTTGTAGCAAAAGAGAGGTCAAATGGCATCAGAGGTGAAATACTATACTTATCTCTCACTTTGCAATTTTGTATATTCATTTGTACATTTATGGAATAAACATTTAATTTTTGAAGTATAAATATGTTTATTTTCAACCCTGAAGTGTTCCTTATAGGACTTAAGCTATGTCTCTTATGACTAATCCACATAAAATTTCATCTCCAATTGGCCTAATGCCTTGCCAACCACAGGGTTTTCCAAGAATGTTACTCTTGTGGTTGGGAAGGGATGCTGTATTTACTTTCATCATATATGGTGATATATTTTTCCTTTCTTTTTGCTTTCTTCTGTAATCCTTTGACTTCATTCTCATGGTTTTATTTCTTGCTCATTTGTCACTAGCTTCAATAGCTATATTTAGTTTTTAGTTTGATTTATTCATATTTTCTCCTCATTTCTCTTGACTATGTTATTTATCTTCTCTCTCAAGTTACTATAAATAAACAAATAACACATTAAAAAGATTATAAACAAAAACTCACCAAGACAAGTGGGGACAGTCTTCATGGATATTGTAGGCTGCACATGGCCAGCAAGTCGAACTGTGCAAGTTAAGTGAAGAAAGAGAGGAGGGATGGGGCCATCTGTTAGATCCAAATTATCAGGCACTGTGCTAAGATCTTCATCACGTTCACTGATCACTGAGGTTTTATCTTCATCTCCATCTAAGGCTGTCAGTTGACTATGAAGACGATGGTATACTGCGTACAGAGGGAACAAACTGGTTAGCATTATAAACAATGTGAGATATGGATTAAAGTTAGTATAAATGGAGAAATATAAGGAGATGCTACAGGATGGAGGATGATCATAGCAGAGCATACTGTTTATCAGTCTTGAACACAGAAAAATCTATTTCTAAACCTGTTTAAGCCAAGTGAGAAATAACTGGAGTCACTAGTTGAAGAATATGGTTCATTAGCAGCAAAGAAGACCTACTCAAAATGGGCTTCACTTCACACAGGCTTAAAGAAAGACCTGACATTCTGAGTTCCTCTTCATAGCAATGAGCTTCAGTCAAGAAAACTACCTTCTTTGTCGAAGTGACTGCAACATGATGGAAAAGAGATTTACTACAAAATCTGAGGTAAAGTAACCGTTAAACACCAATAACTGTACATCAAATTTTCTTTCACAGCGGCATCTTGTAACATTCATACCTCTTCAGTCTGTCTCATTACCTAAGTTTTACTTCCTATGTATATAACACTATTCACTATCTACTCAAGTTAGAAGCTGCAGAAGCCGGTGTCTGAGGGTGGAGAGAATGCGAAAGAAGGAAGCTGAGTGTTAATGTGAATAAAAATAAGGTTACGAAGTTCAGCAGTGGTTGGTTTGACTGTGAGTTTGAAAGGGGAGAGCCTAAAGGAAGTGGGGTGTTTTAGTTATCTGGGAGTGGAAATAGCACCATATGGAAATATGGGAACTGAAGTGAACCACTGGGTGGATGAAGTAAACAAAGGTCCTAAGAGAACTAAGGAGGGTGCAGAAAAGGAGGTCCCGGTCTGTGAGGGTAGGGATGGGTATGCTTGATAATTTATTAGTCTGAGTGATGTATGGGTACAAGTTATGAGCCCTACACACAAAAGAACAGAAGAAGGTGGATGTGTAGAAATGAAATGCTTGAGGGTAAAAACTATGCTGAAAGGAGGGTTAAACATGTAAGGAATGACAAAGTAAGAGAGAAGTGTGGAAGTACATAAAGTATGATGGAGTTTACCTTGACTGCTTGATATGCCCTGCTCCAATCCAGTAACACACTGCACCATCTACCAAAATGCTCCAATTCCAATTTACTAAATGCACACTTTTTTTTCCCTTAATCCTTCTCTCTGACTCCTTCTATGTATAATCTTAACACTTAATACTTTAACAATCATTCCCCTCAAACAACCATCTTCCTTATTTCTTCTCTCCTTACTTTCAATTCTCTCAGCCCATTCAATTTTTTCATTGTTTCTCAGCTCCCTTCACTATACAAATGTACCACAAGAGGTTTTACTGTTTCAAGAAAGCCTTATAATGCTCAATTTCAATTTTCTTTGATTCTTCTGATCACAGCTTCAGCAATAAGTCTGCCTTGCAAAAGTCTATCTTAAATCTAAGCCTCCATCCCACTGTCCTTGAGGTGTTTAAATAACCCACATCAAACAAATAAAAATCAATTAATCCTCAATTCTTTACCAGTGCTCCCTATTTCAGATCGAAATTCAATGCTCTTATCATGGTCTTCATCATAATCTTCTTCATCTTCATCCCCACCATTAACAGTATTTTCATCATCAGGATCCTCTTCTCCTTCAGTAAATACATCAGACTTCTGGAAATGCACAAATGAGTTCAAATCCACTGTCTTTACTCTTAATGAGTGTACTACTGCTACTATAAATTTGTTTTAATAAAAGGAAATCTACTAGGGAAATAAAAAAGTATACAAAAGATCAGACTTAATATTTCTTGGAACTTTCATGTGAATTTCCCTGAAATGACTCATATATCTTTATAAATCAGTTTTAATCAAGATAGAGAATACTTACGGTACTTCAATACAGCTGCCTTATGCAGATGAAATCCAATATGCATACCACTGTATACCAGTATATACTAAATAGATATACATGCATTCTAGACAAACACATAATTCTGAAGTACTTTTACGTACTTACATCTTACGAACAACAAATAAATGTACATAACTTTCGTTACTTTACCTTCCTGCCCAAAATCGTGGGAAATGGTGCACAGTTGGAAATATACAATATATCATACCTTATATAAAACTTGTCAGTAATCTATTAGTGATGTAAAAAACTTTTATTCTTTCTCAACACTTATGAAAAAAGAATCAAACAAAGGTTTACTTTTCTCAAAAGAATCTGCCACCAGAGCTGTGTCGTCCCAGCGGACTGCAGACCTACCCTGCACTCCAAGACAATTGCATTCACCTTCCTGCCCAACTCAACCAATACAGATTAAACAACCATGGTGATATCACAACTCTTGCGATTGACCCAAAAGTTGCTTTTTTGCTAACCTATCACAGCATTGCAATGTTTCCCATGTTTTGTATATCATTCTCTTGATATTTGTAATCTAACAGGCTCTTACTGATTTAATCACTTTTGGATAAGTGTAATATAAATGTAGAGACCATTAGTGTGCATTCAGATGAAATCTTTGATACATTTGAGTTCATTGCAGCATACTGTAATCAATATTTTGCATTATATTTCTTTCAGATATGAGCACAGAATCTTTTTTTATGGAAAAACAAGCTCATAAATGTGCTTAATAATTTGCACAAACAAAGATATGTTTTTTCTGAACATTATTCAGTAAAAATTTGAATCCCTCATAAACCAGAAAAATGCACATAACCATATGAGCTCCTGTCCCATCTTGTCAGGATAACTGTGAAACACTGTATATAAAAAAATCTGCTGTACAAACACCTGAAGAACATTGGTATTTGAAAGAACCATAAGCAATTCACAGAGAAGGCAAACTTATTTGTAAGGAACTTTAACTTTAACCTGAGTTTAGTCTAAAATTCCAATGGTAGGACTGCTGTGCAACAGAGTTATGGTGGCAAGGCATCACAGGTGGTAAAGTAAGGTAACAGCTTGGTGAGTGATAACAGCACTGTGTTGGAGTAGATTTTATAAGCAGTCCTCTGGGATGCACTTTCTGTTTTTTGCATGCAGTAGTCTCCAAATTACCCTATCAAAACACATTTCCTTTAAATGCTTTATCCCCCTCCCTCCCTCTTGTTTCTCCATAAATCAACTATGAATATACAATTCTTTCTTTAGTATCAAGTAATACTGTCATGTAACAATTTATATAGAAAAAAGTACTATAATATCAGCCATGTGATTATAGCAGTGACTGTCTGAGAAGCACATGCGAAACTATGTTAGAAACTATGCGACTATACATTATGCATGCAAGGTAGTTACAACCATAAGTACAGCAACCTCAGGTGCTCAGCAAATAATCATTCAATATCTATTAACAAAAAAACATTCTGAAAATACATGAACCAATACAATAAGCCAAAAATACAATATTCAATACCATATACAATTGTTATACAATAATTAATGCAATGACATTTAGAGATGTAAGGAATTCTGAGGTTTCTGTACTGTTAATCATTAGAAAGTACCTTGCTTACAGATATTCTTCGTAACTTTCGATGCCTCGTCAGGTCGAGCTGATTCTGGAAGGTTAGGGTATTATATTATTTAGAGTGGGTAAAGGTTTCATATTTGAGGTAATATGGCTTTAAGTTATACAGAAAACACCAAGATAACACAAAAGTAATTGTTTTTCAATCTTTCTATAGTATGACAAGTTCAAATATCCCCTTCGAAATAAATATTCTTAAACATATATAACAAATCTTACATCATGATCTGAATACACTTCCTTTGAAAGAATATGATTAATTAAGGATTTTCTTAAAGTTGTCACAATAAACTTTAAGAGGTAATGCAATAACTTTAAGATATATTGTAACAAACATCATTACCAGCATTCTGTATTTCTAAATTTATAAAACTCCCAGAGAAATTGTTTTATCATCAAGAGCAAAATGATTTTTTCCCAAGTTATCTATGTACTTCCCTGAAATCTAATGAGATATAGCAATATTTTTGCATAAACTGACATGCTCATCACAAACTTCAATTCAGCAACAAGGCCGAATGTCTAAGATATAAAGGATGATCACTTCATGCCATTCAGTAAACCATAAATGACTTTATCTTTTGCCAGTCTACATATCATTTTTGCATGCATCCCTTTACACACAATTCTCTTTATCTGCTTTGACTATAACACTGAGAGTCTTATGCAAAATTTCCCACTGAATATCATCCACATATATTCTCACTTTATTCTTCAACTAAATCCTTCCAATTCTTCTGCTTCTCATTCAATACACTAACTTTCTGTATATGTTCTCTTCATTATTCTCCCAATATCTATATATTCCACATGGATATATTCTCAATACTCCCACATTTCCTTTCTCTTATATACTCATTCCTCAGTGTATTCACTCTCTTCACAGTACATCCACATAACGAAGAGGTAAAATTCACTAAAGAAAAAATTCTTTTGTTTTACATCCACTTTTCACTCATACATCTGAGTAAGTTTAACCACTTTCTAACATATAAAATCCCACCTGTAGATTCATTCTTTTCCTTCAATACATTTCTCTGAGCTCTAGTTACCTTCCTATATCAAGACATAAAATAATCCATATATATTCAATTTTTGAAATACTCTCCAATCTATCCCCCTTCTACAGTTTTTATCAATCTATGTCAAATAAAGTTCAACCATCTAGATCTTAGATATCATATCAGATACTCACTTTCCACAAATAGTTTCCAAAATCCTTCACATCATAAAATTCAAGCTACCTACATACCTATATCACCAACACCTTGCTCCTACAGACCGTGTAAGAAAAAAATTCCAAACCATATCTAAATAAGTTCTCCTCATAATTTATTTCCCTACTTTTCCCTCAAAGGATGTCAGCTACCTTCTCCATACTATATCCTCCTAATGCAATCCTATATATTTGTCTTGCCAACCTATCACTAAGCTCAATCTCTACACAACCAAACCACTTCAAGGTATTTCACTTAACTGACTGTGAAAAAGCATCCTATGTCTTTCCCTTTCTCTGACATCCCACATTTCCTGTGCATTTATTATCACATATTCCCTCCCATTTGCTCACACTGCAACCACCCCATAGGTAACTCACTTCAGCAGTCTAAATCTTACAGCTGTCTCCTCTGTTTCACATTCATATTCTCTTCACTCTCCACCAGCAACATCAAATCATCTGCAAATAAGCAAGCCACCAAATCAAGCTTACTCCCTCTTTTCCTGTTCTTGCCATGTATCTCCCACTGCCTCATCCATGCATAGTCTGAAAAGCCCAGGTGATACTGTCCATGTCTTTCCCATATCAACTTCAAGACTTTCACTCAGTCTACCATCCACTTTCACATATGCTTTATGATTTTTTAGAAACTTTCCTCTTACAGCACATATTTTCAGTGCGTCCAACATTGCAGTATAACGTCTTCTTAACATCCATGAAAGCCATATATATTTTTTCTTCTAATTTTATACTTTTCTGTTCTAATCTTCACAGAAAAGATCTGATCTACACATTCTTCCCTACTCCTAAAATCCCCTTGCTCTTTATATATCCTGTATTCTGCTATCTTCCACAACCTCTTAATAACAATTCTCTTAAATATCTTCCCTGATATGATCAGTCAACTGATTTATTTATAATATTTGCACCTATCCTTAACATTCTTTCCTTTGTACAAAGGCACTCTTGCTGCTCCTGTCCAGCCACTTAGCACCCTCCCACTTTCCACAAACAAATGCATAATTTTTGCTTCCATTTTGCTAAAACATCACTGCCACTCTTCAACATTTCTACTGTTTTCTCAACTATTCAAAGGTTCTACCCATTTATGACCTGTTAATGAGTGTTTTTATTACATTCTTACCTGTTAATGAGTGTTTTTATTACATTCTTGGATACTGTCTCTAGCAATGTAATTTCACCTTCCACTTTCTCCATCCCTAAGTCAGGAATTAGTATCTCACTCCCATCGCATGATGATAGCAGGTCTTTAAAGTACTCCTTACATCAGTTTCAAAACTTTTCCTACTTCATCAAAAGCAATACCCTAATGCATCTCTTATTCTTTCACTTCAACCACTCTCCCCTTCCTATGTTATTGTACTTTCTTCTATGGCCTTCATCTGCTTTTTTTTTCTTTGCTTATCATCCTCTTAACATTCCGTCATTGCTCACATCCCACTAATATAATCCCTATTATATTAAAAAAAAATTTTCTCTTTGGTATGCTACGCATTTCCATTTTCTGTATTCTTTAAATATAACAACTATTAGCCTCCTTAATCTATATTCATTTCTAAAATCAATTAAGTAAGACTGCTTGCACTTCATTAGCCATTTCATTCTTACAAGCTTCAGTGCCCTCTCAGTGCAATGACAATTCAAGAGCTATTTCTATGTGAGAGCAAGTATCAAGTCTTCTGATCTGTCGCATCTTATTTCAGACAATGGCAGAAACAAATCTCAAAGGACAAAGACAAATTTAATTCACTTTCAAATACTGTGATAACAAGCATCCATTCCGCATAAGCCATGAAGTTAAGGCAAGAAGCATGCTAAACCATTAAAAAAAGTTGTCTGGTGTGTGATATTCCTTAATAGTGTGTAACCAATAAGTACTGGAGAAGCACTTCACACTCTCTAACTTAGACTATAATAAAATCTCAGTATTTTAAAATATTGCAAAAAAAAATTTCTCAATAGGGTAGTGTCCTCCAAGCCTTGAGAGAATCTCCAGGATCCACAGGGGTAAAAATGTCTAACCCCCACCTGCCTTCTGGTGAGGTATATGCCTCTCAGCCCTCACTAATCACTCATTCCATGCTAGCACCCTCCCACTTGGCAGATTGATAATGATGGCTGAGGGCTGTTGATTGGTCAGAGGGCAGACCCATGCTGAGCTAATTACTGACAAATGGAAGGTTAAAAAGGGGTGAGAAACATTTACCTCATCAGAAAGATTGGGATTAAAAAGTTACTAACCCCCACATGTTCTGAGATATCTCTCACAGCTGGTGGTATGAGGAACCCTGGAGAGATATAGTACATGATAAAAACTATGTCTTAAATGGTTTTCCTTTAGTTATATATCTTTCAAGTAACTGGAAAAATAATTTGAATGAACATGAAAATACCTAAGTTCTTAATGAAGGAAGAAGAAACCAGCTCTGACTGTTACAGGTTAATGGTGGACTGACTATCATAAACATCCTGTGTGAATTCTATTTCCATGCAATATGCTCTCCAGTATAGTTTTAATATGAACTCAGATCTGTTGAATCCTGAAATCACTGATGAGCTCAAAAAATTTTATATCGTTTAGTAATCACGGTTGAAAATAGGTGTAACTAACATGAATCTACTATGAAAAAATATTACAGGTTTTCAGCAGTTAAAGAACAAATGTAAGTTTTGAAGTTGGAAAACACTTTCTCTCCATGGTTGTGTACTGCGAGCAATTAGATACCTCAGATATTTAAGGGGTTGGGACCTTCTATTCTAACGCTCTCTTCCTGGTGGAGTAGTGCAAGCTTTCCCCATCCATCAAAATCCAATAATGCATGGAAGCAGCAGCTTGCTAGCTTCAGACTTGCCTTTGAGCAGACAGAGTTTGCCACAGTAATGATGTGATTAACCCATTCACTTCAGGGGACTGATCTGCCCCATACCTCACACTAAGCAGATCGCATGTATCAATACAAATATCCTCAGTAATGTGAAAGTTTTTTAAAAGTAAGGGGAAGGCAAGGTAATACCTCCATTTGAAGAAATGGATTAAAAAGAAAAATTTCTTAACAGTGGCAGTTCTAAAGAATCTTTCTCAATTAACCTTTTGAATGGCCTCTGGGGGAAAACATGAGCCAAAAAGGATGAGGACTGTCATAGTTTAAATTTCTCTGCTGTTTACAGCATGAATAAAGTTCACCTGCAAGGACTTGAAAGCAGTTGTAAGGCAAGCTCTAAGACTCTCCCAATGAACTATAAATAAACTGACTGCTCTATCAGTGATTGAAGGATTTCACATTAGGCAAAAAAAATCTGTAGGAACTTTAAATACTATATAGTACTTGTACAAAGATATGAAGGGAGGGAGATGAATTAACATAAGTTTAAAGGTCCCCAGATCCCATTTGACTTAGCAAGTCATGGGGACAATGCCAACAGTAAGGTCTGGTCTTCTAGACTGAGAATAATAGTGGAATCTAAGTCCTCAATGGTCTAGAACAAATCACGGTTTATTAAAGCATCTTCCAAGAGAAAAAAACAATCAGGAACAATAAAGTAAAGACTTAGCCTACTTCCACAGGCAGTATTGGTAAACGGAGACAGTCTCAAGAACAGATTCCAATGATGTTACATCTTTACATGGAGCAAGTGACTCAGAGTCCTCCAACCAAGCCTGGGATGGGGACCTGAAATTCCCTCAAAAGGAAACAACAGACTGTGAAACATCAATAAGGCTGTGAGGTGACAAGTCTCCTTTGGCAAGAATGCATTACTCTCAATGGAGAGAAATAAGTACAAAGGTCACTGTGGAGATTCTAATACCAAAGAAGTCCACTGCTTACCTTCTACCTGTTGCAGCTCAGCCTGGAAGTGGCAGGAGCCCCATAAAATGGATCCTGGGATTTATAATCAAATAAGTACATAAGCTGCACTGGAGTTCACTAGTTATGGAGACTGTTGCTATGACCACCCCCTTGAGGGAGTTCCAGAAGGGAACAGGCATCAGAGATATAGATCAATAGAAGTACATCCTGTAAGTCTGACCAAAGTATATCTATACTGTAATACATCACACCCTTAAGAAACTACAAAACATATGGATTTGCAGAAGGATTGAGAGAGAGAGAGAGAGAGAGAGAGAGAGATGGGGGTAATAAACAGAAGGATGGTAGATGTATAACCTATGTCACAATCCAACAGAATTTATCACTGAAGTAAGTGGGTCGGTGGCATCACTACTATGGTAGACTTTGGTTGGTCAGAGGTGGGACTGACACAAGTGAGCTGCTGCTACCTCAGGTCTGTGGACTGTGATGCATGGGAAAAGCTGCTGGTTAACCGATGTGTTCTGTGATCCTAATCCCCTAAATACGCAAGGGATATTTCATTTCTAGTGAGACAAAATGGCTGAGGAGAGAAAGACGTTCTTTTAACATTCATCTTCATAACTCAGATTCTCTCATATTTATAAACAGGGCATGCATGCAAATCAACCAAATTTTAGTTATCATTCATCCTAAAACTGAAAGTAGTAAACTTGATAAACATGCAAGGAAAACAATTATAAAGTCCCATAGTAGTTCATCAGCTGGATGTGGCAAGAATCACTCAAAAGCAACTCTAACCTTTTCCCACTGTTCCAGTTCCTGAGATGATACATAGATGAAATCTCCTACTGGTGTTCCCTGTCCCACCAGTTGGAGATAGAAATCATGACAAATTAGATTACGACATAATATACAAAATACCTAAATATGCAATTCACTCAATATCAATGTTACTACAGTAATCAATTTTTATACTTAACTATGGAGAATACACTCCAATCTGGAGTTACAATAGATCATTCTGCTATACCTAAGTTGAGCTCATACAAAACAAATTAGGAAGGACATCACGTCTATAACTAAGAAAGAGATTTTCTCTAACTGAACATCAGATTTCAGTTTCTCAAAAACACTGACATATATCAGTATGACTTGACTACTGACATGTTCTGATACTGCTTTCTCTGGTATGCCAAAAATTGGGACAAATGAACTGAAAACTATGGATAAAGCAGAAAATTTCCTCTCTTCATTACTTCAGAATACTTTATCGGCATGCATAACTGTATCAAGGCAGCAATTTATTCACAATGATAAATACAGAATGAAGCAATTATATCAATTAGATTCAGTAACTAAAACTGACTGCTAAAAAACATTTATTTATTTATTTATTATACTTGATCGCTGTTTCCCGCGTCAGTGAGGTAGCGCCAGGAAACAGACAAAGAAAACTCCCCCCTGCATACACACATATATACATACATGCACACATATGCACTGTACATATATATATACACATATACATACATACACATATACACATGTACATATGTAGACTTGCTCACCCCCATCCACTCCTGATGCCATCCCGCCCCATGGGAAAATAGCACCGCCACCCCCCGCACCGGCGAGGTAGCGCCAGGAGACAGATGAAATAGCCACATTCGCTCACACTCAGTCTCTAGCTGTCATGTGTAATGCACTGAAACCACAGCTAAAAACATAAGTAATATTAATTGCTTATAATATAATGACTCATGCAAAATTGCCAAAGATTTTGTTTCTGGTACATCTATCTCTACATCACTAAAATTAAAGGCAGTTCCTCATTCAGCAGTACTGTCATCCATGTTCTGGCTCTACAAGAAAGGGTAAGCGAACAATATAGATCCAGGTTTCAATCATTGCACAGTTCTAAAGATTAGCAGTTGCATAATGCAAAATTTGACATATGAAAAACTTTCTCTCCAGGGAAGTGTCCCACAAACCATAAAAATATCCCAGACCACTGAAGGCTGGAAACCCCTTAACATCTCACCTTTCTGGAGAGTTAAATGCCTCTTACCATTTGTTACGCACCTATTAGGTAGTAATGGTTTTGGCTTAGCCTGGGTCCACCATTTGTTCTATCCAAACAACATTAAGTCCCAAGGGTTATATCAAAGATTAATCAAAGGAAGTTCCTGCCGGTTGTTCTTGTAGCACCGCTAGCCTTGGTTTATTCATGAAAACATAGAGAAGAACTAAAACAATGAACTTCAAAACCTAAGAAGAATCTGACTCTTAAAGGATTTTGATAATGGCTTGAGACAGGTGAAAATAATGGAATGTTAATCCATCTTTCTATAATAAAAGAGTAACTACGACAAGGTCATGCATTAACACAAGACAGGGACCACAGATGGGGCATCATCAAGATCCACATTACAGTGCGACATATGTTTACATTTCAAAGGAGAGGTTGGAGACTAGTGGCCAAAAAACACATATCAAACAATTCTATACAATTCTTTATCAGGTACATAAAGGGCTGATTAAGTATGTATTCATGAAAATTTGTGGAAATGCCTAATGTAGACTTGCAAAAAATTCATGTTTCAAAAGCTGTGCAAGGCAACAGCAAGTAATCACTCTAGCTAGTGATCATTCACTAGCTAGGAGTGGGTTACACCAAGACAGGAAGTCTAACTCACTGCATCTTATGATGGCATTCCTATGTAATAAAATTACCTGTGTGAATAAGGTTATGTATACAGGTAATGACTAAAACGCAACTAGTATGTACATTACCTGCCATAACTAGTACCAAGTAAGCAGATCTGGCTCTCAGTTTCATGTATGCCACACAAACACTTCCAAGTCATATCAGTAATTCAATTACTATACATAATAAGCAGCACTCTAGCTAAATCAGAAATGTTTACCTATCAATGGTTGGATGGAAGAAGCCAGAATAAATAGCAAAGCTAGACTCTCACAGGGATTCAATGGATTGCCAGGGGAAAACATCATCATCCCTGCAAAGCTGAAGCCATTACTGCCTAAAAGGTGGTTAACGAGGGGTGAGAAGTGCTTACCTCAACAGAAAAGGTAGGGGATTAAGAGGTTTCCAGTCCCCACATGTCTGAGATATTTCTCATGGCCCATGGGATAAACCAACCCAGGAGAGATATAAGCAATTTTGCAATTCAAAGAGAATTTTCCTTGAAAATAAGAAAAAAAATCTACTGAAGAAAAAGAGACAGATAAACACTGGCACATTAACAGACATACAGGTGCAAATGCACATACACAGTGGAACACACTGAGGATGAGGTACAGAAGTAGGGCCCTACAAGTGTAAAGCTCAATCTCAACTTGTTTAAATAAGTAATGGCTCACTCTCTAACTCTCACTTATAGTCCCACTCACACAGAAATATATAAAAATATACCCAAAATACTTTGAAAGCAATGAATGCCATCTAATATGCAACTAAACATGCTAGTTCCAAAGCAAACGCGTACTAAATCGGTATTCTGGCTCCCTAAAACAGGTACAAGATAATGAAATCTATGTATGGTTTCAGAACTACGGAAGTGGTTTATCTTTACATTCATTCCCCAACTTACAAATGGATTATGTTCCTGAAAAACTATTCCAAATCAAAATCTATAAATCAATATCCATTTCTTCACTGATTTCCATTATAAAATGGGAGATGATGTGCTTTTACAGGAGAGAAATTCTCTAAATATAAATGTCACTAGAAACCTATTTACAGATCAATTTCACAAATTGGTTAACACAAAATATATTGTAAATGTTAACTGAAGGAGCATAAAAATTTCTTAATGAAAAGATTACAAAACAAAGCACCTTACTGATATCAATGGGGCTTAACCCACCATTATATTTCATTTATCAACACAGCCAGTCTTACATCAAGACCAATAGTTTTTCTGTTCTTTCATGTCACTGGTACAACTACTAGATGGTGGGTGCTTCTAACTTATTTCAAGAGGGTTACAATACACTCTTCAACTACAATATCTTCAAAAATATTTGCAAAATATTCATAACAGCAAAGTTTTTTGTTTGCAAATAGAGCCAGCAGATTCCTTCTCTCTCTTCATATCTATGAAATTTGATAAATAGAGTCTTCACAGATCAGAAAATAGGTACATTACTACAACCAATACATGAATAAACAGAAGTCTTCAGTACCATGTGCTATAATTTCAGAGTAAGCCAAATGCCCTCAAAATCTAAAAAAAATCATTGGAGAAAATAAAAATCATATGTCTGCTTGTTACACAAAACAACAATCAGAAACATTTTGAAACAATATACACTGCAAATATACTTAGCCATACCTCACTGGATTGGTGTAGGGTTTGAGGTGAGAAAAAATAATAATCTGGAAGTGAAGGGACTGGGCAGAAAGACTCCTGCAGGATGGTCATGAACCGTTCTCGAATACTAGAGTGGAGCTGCTGCAGATCTTGGCAAGGGTGATGGAACTTCAGGAGAGAAAGTGGAAATCTATTGCTACTGCTGGTGCTACTGCTCTTCACAACTGTTGCATCAGCTGTTTCTCCAGCCATATCTTTCTTCTCTCCCTATAGATGAAATGCAGTTCAAATTACTTTTACTGTCTTCTAAGGAACAAAGTATCTTATTCAGACAATAGAAACAAATTCTATTTGTCAATGCTGCTGAGGAACAAATCTTGAGGAAAAAAAAAAAAAAAAAGAAGAAGAAGAAGAAGAAGAAGAAGAAGAAGAAGAAGAAGAAGAAGAAACTCAATGCTGTTACAGCTACAAGCAAACATGGTCCACAAATCTGATGAAAAAGCTGAAAAAATTACATTAACACAAAATACATAGCAAACACAAATGGATACGAAAAAACTTATATGGGAAATTCGAATAAAATCTCCCTGAAAAGAAAAATCAGAAGTAAATCCCCAGAAATTAGTACACTAAATTTAATAAAACAAGGAGGGTTGCTATGGTAAGAGAGCCTCCACTTATCCCCAACCTTTCATGCCTCCCTCGTATACACCATTCCACACATTCTTCCTAAACTTCTCTCCCTCCAGCACTCTTCCATTCTATTTCCCCATATCACAGGCAATCTTCCTCTCACACCAACTGGTTTACTTGTACTGTCATACACTCACACTGAAAACTTCCCATGCTGTATTCTTTCCACATACCCAAACCACCTCAAGTTATTACATTTCACCCACTGTACCAACCCACAATTTATTCCCTCTGCATTCCCCACCATACCAAATCTTTCATACAAGTCCTTATTTCTCTCTTCATTCCATCTACTCATACCAAATGTTCCTTTCAAATAGCTCATTTTCACAGCTTTGATTCTTAACCTCTGTAACTCATTCGATGCCCATGTTTTGACTGCATAGAACAAGGTTGGAAGGGCTATGCTATTCCTCAATCCTTTCTTCACTTCAATACTTACACCCCTACCTTTCATTTCTCTATCAAGGGACCCAGTGATTCTTCTGCCGCGTGCAAGTGAAAATGTCCATAAAGAAAATTACCTAGCACTTGAAGGTACATTAATGTTTAACCAACAGGAATGCAAAACAAGTTCCATATGATTAACAATTTGAAAGTAAAATACCAGTCTAGTCTTTAGAACAGTAACGAAAACAATCAACAATACCTTGTCTACAGCAGTGCCCTGGTTAGGTGGGTCTATCACAGGCCCTGAAACCTCTGGTGGCCGACACTGATGCATATACTCCAGATCAATACGAAGCCGGAAATCCCTTAAGTGTCCACATATTGTCTGTTGGTAAAAAAAATTTGGATTGAAAATATTCATTCCATAATTGGAAAGTATTACACTAAGTAAATAAATTTATTTTCATCAAAAATACTAAGGGAAAAGATTCAAACACAAAAAATGCTCCCCAATGGCACACTTCTTACAAAGATAAAATGCTCCCCATTGGCACACTTCTTACAAAGATAAAAAAGTTAAGGGCACAGTGTATCAACAAATAATGGTTTTGATTACTCTTCTCTTCACAAACAAATGTATGTTAAAAACTAAATACGCAAAAGAAGAAAGACATGTACTGAATCTGAGTATCTATGATGATAGTATGATATTCTCTGAGAACACAAAGTGATGAGTCAGGAAATCAGTGCAATATGTTGGATTGTGAGGGAAGTAGTTAAGGTGCTATCATATATGTGTGTGGAGAGAAGAGTTTTGGGAATAATCATTATGAGGTGTAGTGGTTAGCGTTCCTGACCGCGATGCATTCACGGGCCGCCCAGGGTCGAGCACATAGGTTCAAATCCTGGTTGCGGAAGTCGGTCCACAGTTAACCCAGCTGTTCATCCACCCCTAGGGGTTGGTCAATAAAATGGGTACCTGGCTCAGGCTAG
>JAYMFT010180194.1:0-12066 GCA_038088735.1 Panulirus argus
CCCCCTTTTTTCACCCACCCCATTTTTTTTTTTTTTTTTTTTTTTTTTTTTTTTTTTTTTTACAAATCTTCACCCTCGTCTCCACTAGGTAATGATCAAACATCCCACCAGCTGCTCCTCTTAGCACATTCACCTCCAAGAGACTCTTTTTCATGCTGATAAATTAGTATGTAATCTACTAATGCATACTTACCTTCTTTCATGCTCACCCACATATACATGTGTATGTCTTTATTTAAACCAGATATCCCCAGTAGATAGATAGATAAAATAGGTTTGATGATTGTGGGTTTTTCTTCGTGTGATTTCATCCTACATACACCTTATCACATTACGCACTGTATAGTGTTGCCAGAAATTATTTCACACCTTATATGTGTCTTTCACATTTTTCTTCCATATACATACTTTTTACATTCTATATGCATTATTTACATATTTGTATATCATTTTTACTAGCAGAGTATAAATTGTATGAATAAACAATAAAGTAGCCCTATCTGCATAAGAAATATAAACGGTGATACAAGAAAAATAGTTTCTTTTACCATTAAAAATTACTACAGTATGATAGTTCCTGTATAAATCAAGCTTCCCACTATGATGACACAGTTTCATATTCTTTCACAATATATGGGTGACTGTGATGTGTACTATTTTTTGCAGCTATGTTTTAGGTTTACTGTAATGCATACTATTTTTTGTAGCTTTGTTGTAAGGTTAACTGTAATGTGCTCTATTTTTTACAGCTATGTTGTTAGGCTGCCATTGACATCTGTGGATAGATGTTGGAGTTTGAAAAGGGTACAAAAGTCTGAGGCCAAAAATTTGGCTCAGTGCAATTCTGCAAACCATTTATTTGTTAAACTTTATGAACTAAGATTGAGGTTGTGGAAGAAGTGACTCTGTATGTAATGGGACTCTTTGGATGGGCACAGATTAACTGATTTTGTGATCTCTTAGGGAGATTTTTTTATAAACCATCATGCATGATTCTAAAAGAATGCATTGTATTAGGATGTTAAAAATCTTCTAGGATGTTAAAAATCTCATTTCCTCTGGATCTAATTGCCTCACATATGATTGTAGAAAACTTTCTTGTATTTTTTTTTTCTTTATGTTGTTTAGTGAATGATTGGTATCCAATTTTTCTTTTTCAAATGTATGAAATGTTTCATTGTTCTTACAGAATTGATAATGATACTACACGGATGTAATAAGACTATCTGTATTACAGCTTTCAGTTAGAACGAAAAATAAGAAAGAAAAGGTAGAAGGTTTGTTCAAGAGCTTTAACAGATCAACAGATGAGTTATTGCTGTCTGCAACACAAAAGGATGTTGATGACTACTTTGAGAAAGAGAAAGGTTTCCTGTTAGAGTACCACACAGCAATAAAGGACTCCACTTCAAAAGCAGACAAGATGACACAGGCACATAAAAGTAAGAGCATACTGTTTAAACATGGATGTAAAGTATTATTGAATATTATGTAAAGTGTTATGGAGTATTGTGAAGTAGCCAGAAAATGTATTTGGTCCTGTGTGTACTTGACAGATGAATAACTTTCCAATGGGTTCATTTGTCATATAATATAAAGAATGTTTTTGGTAAATATCTTAGTCTAATGTGCCTTTTCTACCTCAGCCTCATTGTTGACCTTTTTACCTCCTTTTTTGTTACAGGCCCTTGCACTTGTATCCTCTTCCTTCCATCTTCCATACCCATGCATGTAACAACTGCTGCAGTGTCTCACCTTCTCCCACATTCATCAGTTCTTCAAAATACTCTTTTCATCTTCCTTTCACTTCCTCTTTTTTATTCAGCATCTCCCCCTCCATACTTCCCACCTTAACATTTCCACTCTTACAGCCACCTCTTTCCTTTTTCACCTCCTTCCAGTATAATTTGTTATTTCCCTGAAATGATTCGCTCATCTTTCTTTCAGAATCTTCATCTACTCTTTTTTTGCTCTTGTCTTGAAGACCCAAGTCCTCATGTATTCTTCCATAGATGAGTACATGATTGTTGAACTTTGGTTGCTTTTATGCCAACACGAAGTAAAAGTGTGTAAGAAAGGGGCTAATATTTGGTTTGTTGCTAGTACAGCCAAAAACTGCTGTGCTTGATTTGATGAATCAGATTGCCCTCATTCCATATTTTTCTTTTCTTTTCACTCTTTCTTTCCTTCTTTATAGCTTACCTTTCATAGACATCAAAAGGATATAATCATAATGGTAATGAGTTATAAGGTAAAAGTACTGGATGAATGTGGATAATTGAGATAAGATTTGAATTGAATGCATGGTTAAAAGCAAATTAGTTAGGGCATCATATTTAGAACAAGTAGTGAGACCATATTTAGTATGAAATGTTAAGTGCTTTGTCCAGGATGATAAAGTTGAGTTGAACTCTTATCTTAGATAAGGATCTCTTGTGACATGTTAGCATTAATGTGTAATCAAGCATCCTGCTGGCAGATGTGGCGGACTCCTACATCAAACTTTCTACTGGATTGTCACAGCTAGGAACTATTGAGGGTCCAAGACTAGAAAAGTTCATTAACAAGGTTGCTGATACTTTTGAAAAGGCTAGGGTAAGTTTGATATTTTAAGTTTGTTAGAACATTGATTTCCAAAATCTTATCACAAAATGAAAATCAACTTGAATACTTGAAGCAGTTTTTACATATTTGAAATTTATTTTTTAAATAATTACCACAGAAAGGAAATGAGCTTCATTAGTTGGTTACCGTGGTGACAAACTAAGCACAGATTACCTTTCAGATAGTTTTGTATTTTGATACTTTTTTATAACTGCTTTGCTTATTTGTTGTATTGCTTCTACCTCAGTACATATGTGAACAAATTTTTATTCCCTGATGTGAAGTTGCAGTGTGTTAAAATGAAGTTAACATCTGTAATTTCTTTTGTAAGTTTGGTACATCAATTAGAAAAGCTAAATCTTTGATGAACATGACATGGCTTATTGGATATCATCACACAAAAGCCTCAGAATTTGCTAAATGTGCACCAAACCAAGGGTGTCACTTTGTAGTGGAAACATCTTTCACTTCATCCTTCCATATTGTTCTCAGTGTCCCCCTTCTTGTTTCCTCCACCTATGGCATTATACCTTCTTAGTCAACCTATCCTCAATCGTTTTCTCCATGTGACCAAACCATTTCAGTTCCCCCTCTTTAGCTCTCTTAACTTTACTCTTCTAACTAGCACAGCTCTCTCTTATCCTATCATTTCTTATTTGCTCATCCCTTTTTTCTACCAAAATGTTGCCCTCAGGCATTAAATTTTTGTCACATCCACCCACTACCATACTGTATTATCTATGGCCCTTATCACAACATTAGACACATCCAACTTTGTCCTCACAGACAGTGACCTCTCTTTCCACATGCTTCTCATTGCACCTTGGACCTTAACCCCCTCACACACTTCATGGTTCCATCTGCTGTTGTATCCACCCACAGGTATCTAAAATTCTGCACTTCCTTTAGGCTCTCTCCATTCAGACTCATTCTCTGACCAGCCTGTGTCTTTTCTCAGCTAGTCTCAGTAACCTTACTGTTATTCACATTAACTCAAAATGTTTTCTCACACATTACCAAACTTAGGCACCAGCTTCCACAGTTTCTCACTGCAGTCTGCCACCTCAGCCATATCATTAGCAAACAGTATCTGACTTACTTCTCAGACCCCCAGCCTTGAAGGGACTGCAAATTTTCCTCTCTCTTGAAGACCCTCACATTCATCTCCCTCACCATTCCTTCCATAAAAGGTTAAACAGACATTGTGAGATCACACCTTTTTGATGCAGACCCACCTTCCTGGAACCACTGGTAGTTCCTGCCTTCGTCTGTAGGGCCCCTACATTACTCAGGGGGCCAGTCATGTCCAATAGGCAGGACCACAAGTCATAAAATGTAGTGATGCTATGTGTATAGCTTTGTGTAGGGCATTTGTGCAATAAGTGTTCAGTGCTTTCACTGTGGCAGTTGTGCAGCCTTCAGATCCATGTCATTTTTTCTTTTTATTAATGTTTATTCACCATTTCCTGCATGAGCAAGGTAGTACCAGGAACAGACAAAGGAAAGATCTCATTCTCACATCCATTTTCTAGCTGTCATGTATGATGCACTGAAACCACAGCCCCCTATCCACAACCAGGCCCCACAGACCATTTCATAGTTTCCCCTGGCTGCTTCTTTTCCCCTGATACAGTCCATTAACAGCATGTTGCCCTCATAACCACATTGCTAAATGCTCCAGCTCACTCAATCCCATGCATGCCTTTCACCTTCTGCATGTTCAGGTCCTAAGCACTTAAAATCTTATTCACTCCATCCTTCTGTCTCCAGTTTGGTCTCTCCCTTCTTTTCCCTTCTACTTCTAACATATATATCCTCTTTGTCAGTTTCTTCCTACTCAATCTCTCTACATGTACAGATTGTTTTAGCATGCCCTCTTCAGCTCTTCTAACTATGTTCTTCTCTTATTACCACATCCTCTCTTACCCATTCATCACTTAAGCAACCCTTCTCTCTGTAATACAATAAAACCATAACTCTCTATCCACAACCAGGCCCCTACAGACCTTTCCATGTTTTATCCCATACACTTCACATGCCCAGGTTCAGTCCATTTTACAGAACATTGACCTCAGTATGCCACATCATTCAAATTCACTCTATCTCATGCATGCCTTACACCTTCTTGCATGTTAAGGCCCTAATCATTCAAAATCCATTTCACTCCAATCTTCCATCTCCAATTTTGGTCTCCAAGTTCTTATTCCCTTCACTTTTGACACATATACCTTCTTTCTCAATGTTTCTTCACTTATTCTCTCCATATGTCCAAACCATTTCAGCACCTCCTCTTCAACTCTCTCAACTGCTTTCTTTTTATTACCACACCTGTCTGTTACTCTCTCATTACTTACTCAATCAGACCACCTTACACTATATATTGTCCTCATACCTTGCATTTTCGACATATCCACCCTCCCCTGCATAGCCTTACCTATTTCCCATGCCATGCATCCATATGATATTGTTGGGTCTACTATACCTTCATATATACCCATTTTCTGCCCTCCCAGATAATGATCTCCTCTTCCACATATTCTTCAGTGCTTCACCCACCCACCTGGTGACTCACTTCCACTTTCACGGTTCCATTTGCTGCCATATCCACTCCCAGGTATCTAAAACTCTTCAATTCCTCCAATATCTATCCATTCTAACTCAGACCCCAACACACTTTGCCTTGACCGTGCTAAACCTAATAACTTTGCTTTTATTAACATTTACACTCAACTTCCTCCTTGCAAACACTTCTCCAGACTTAGTCACCAACTTTTGCAGTTTCTCACTCATATCTTCCATCAGAGCTATATCATCAGCAGACAACTGACTCACTTCTTAGGTCCTCTCATCCCCTGCAGACTGGGTACTTGTCACTCTCTCCAAGACTCTTGCATTTACCTCCCTCACCACCCCATCCATAACAGACTGAACAAACATGGCATCATCACACATCCCTGCAGCAGACCATCCTTCACTTCAAACCATTCACTCTCCTCTCTTCCTACTCATACACACGCCTTGCACTCTTAATGAACACTTCTCACTGCTTCTATCAGCTTTTCTCCCTCACCATATATTCTTCAGACCTTCCACAAAGGATCTCAGTCAGCCTTACCATATGCTTTCTCTGGATTCATAAATGCCATATACAAGTCCATTCTGTTTCTCTTAAGTATTTCTCCCACACATTTTTTAAAGTAAACAGCTAATACACACATCCTCTACCACTTCTGAAACCACACTGCTCCTTCCACACTTCTAGCTCCTTCTGGCAGCTTTCCTCTCACACCATATATTCACATTACCTTCCATGGTATTTTCATCAACCCTGTCATATACTTTCTCCAGATTTATAAATGCTACATACAAGTCCCGTTTCTCTTGAATATTTCTCACACACAATCATCAAAGCAAACACTTGACCCACCTATATCTACCACTCCTGATGCCACATTGTTCCTCTTCAGTTTGAAACTTTGTGCATGCCACCACCCTCTCAATCACCATTTTCCCATACAACTTAACTGGTACTTTCAACATACTAGTACTTCTGTAATTTGAACATTTACTGTTGTCGTCCTTGCCTGTATACAGTGGCATTATACATGCATTTTGACCATCTGTTGGCATCTTACCATGAGCGATATATACAATGAAAATCCTAACTAACCAGTCAACAACACAATCACCCCCTTAAGAAATTCAACTTTAGTCCCTTCCACTCCAGTTGTTTTGCTACACTTCATCTCACACAAGGCTTGCACTACCTCTTTGTCATTTCACATCCATCCATGTTCAAAACATTACCTGTACTTGTATGTGCTTATATGTGTCTATATGTGTATATGAGAGTGAGTGGGCTTTTCTTCATCTGTTTCTTGGCACTTCCTCACTAACACAAGAAATGGCAGCCAAATATAATAATAATAATGATAATGATGATAATGATAATTATAAAAACTAAAATGTATTTCAGTTCACCCTCTCATCACCTAACTTCTAATGTTCCCATTTATTCTATTGCTTTTATCACACTATTAACCTCTTTCCAAAACATTTACATATTCTCCCTGAAGTTTGCTGATACTCCTTCACTGTAACTCTCATTTGCCCCTGTAACTTCCTCTTGACCTCCTGCCACTTTCTTTTGTAGTTCTCATAATCACTTTCATTCTTTCCATGTAAAACCCACACATCTCGCCTTTCTTTCACTAGCAACTTAATATTCTCATCCCACCACTCAATACCATATCTGACCTGTCCACCTCCAACCTTTCATGTGCCACACACTTCTCTTGCACATGTAAGCAGTGCTTCTCTAAATATGTTCCATTCCTTATCTAGTCCCCTTGTTTCATTTACATTCACCTGTTTCCATGCAACAATCTTTCTTGGCATTTCTTCTCACAAGCCTCTTTTCCAAGCTCACTCACTTTTACAATCCTTTTCCCACCCCTATCATTTCATCTTTTCTTGAAGCCTTTACAAAACTTCACCCTCACCTCCACCATGTAATGATCAGGTATCCCACCAGCTGCCCATCTCAGGGTAATCACATCTGAAGTCTCTTTTGTATGCTTCTCAGTTGGTACATAATCCATTAATGCTTGCTTTCATGTTCACCCATGTATATTTATGTATAACCCCTTTTTTAACCAGGTATTCATAATCACTTATCCCTTTTCAGCACATTACTCTGCAAGCTCTTCATCATTTTTATTCATAACACCAGGTACCCCATGCCCCCAGTTATACCCTCAACTGTCTCATTACCCACTCATGCATTCAGATCATCTGTCACTAATACTCGATCCCTTGCATCAAATATGTTTTTGTACGTTTATGTACATATATGAATAGAGGTAGCATATAGAAGATAATTCTTTAATTGTCCATAGTTGATTGTATGAAAGTGTTGATGGTAACATGCAAAGAAAAAAATTAAGGCATCCATTTAAAACTAATGTCCAATATAAGCCTCATTGTAGCCAAGTCATTGCCATGGTCTTCCAAGCTCAGTCATGGGCACAACACAGAAAGAGGGGTCTTCCATGCACTGTATTTTATGAATGAAATTAATGCTTTATTTACTCTTGCAGCTAATTTTATCTCAGTTAAGTATTGTTTTCAATCTCCTGCAGAAAGTTGAGGGTCGTGTAGCATCAGATGAAGACCTAAAGCTTTCCGATACACTTCGGTACTATGTAAGGGACGGTAGTGCAGCAAAGGACCTTTTGTATCGTCGTCTTCGGTGTCTTGCAAATTATGAGCAGGCCAATAAAAACTTGGATCGAGCACGTGCCAAAAACAAGGATGTCCATGCTGTGAGTGTATAATTTAAGAGCACTTAGTCTAGTATGCTTATCTTTGTGTGGGCCATTTTAGTTAATAGCGTTTTGCTGTGTTAGATATTCACTGACACACTCATCCAAATTTTAGATGTTAAAAGTTTTTGTTATGACTTGTAAGTTTGGGCCATAATTTTCAAATAAACTAAAAATTAAATATGAAAAAGAAGCCTCCATTGGTTGGGCTTTAATATATTTTAATGACCTTCTTTAAATGAAACTTTAATGAAATTTCCTCTTGGTTGTTAAGGAGTCTTGTAAGGGAATCCGATTATCCATTATTTTCTGTACTTGACAGTGAATGTATAGATGTATGGCTTTTGACCAGTCAGAAGTGGTAGTTTAGACTCTCATTGAATAGAAAAGACAACATGCCTGTGGCTGCCCCTTCCTATGATGAATAGCCACTAAGAGCTCACCATTCAATTCAACAAAGGTAACTTAAAATCTCCAGTTTAAAGACATTTCCCTGGCAGGTCATTAACCTCACTGTTTCACTCCTAAGTGGTAGTTTGCCTTTTTACTGGTTGTGGACTAGTTTGTTCTTCATTTTGCCTGCCTTTCACTAGTTTACATGGTAGCCATTCTGAAACATTCTATTGATGGAGTGAACTATGGCAGGTATTTAGTAGCTTCTTTCTCTCTATCTATCTTTGATGCCCATTCCCTTTGGGAATTCCCTCAAGGGGTTGGCCACAGCAAAAGAGTCCCAAAACTGTTGAACTTCAATGCAGCCTCCTAGCCTTTAGTGCCTCACTCTCAACAGGCCACTGGCAAAGGACAACTCTTGCTTAGTGTTTTCAGAGGCACTTACATAATGTTCCTACCAACTACTCCTACCTAAAGTGTCTTATATCTTCAGAATTCGAATGGAAATGCTAAATATTTTTCTTGTGTTTATAAATTCAAAAATTTTTCTTCTCGTGATTTCTTGAAGTTCAGACAGAGACTTTTGAATTTAAACAAGACTGTAGAGAAGAACATAGGTCCACCTGTTTTTGGTTGGTTCTAGTCTTCAGTGAACTCAAGGACTTTACAAGCTTCACACACAGTGCATGAATCAACTCTGTCCTTATATCTGCATTAAGCCTTGTATTATTGTTGACATTTCGGTGAAGCTTTAAGATGTCACTTCTGTGCCTAATTCCAGTCATCATAACTCTGGAGTGACATCATTGTAATCTGGAATTGAACCTTCCTGGTACTTCATTGTTTTTATTGGCCAGGTGTAAATCAGCTTACATCATATATTTAACTTGACTGAAGCCATCAGTGCAATCATATATTAAGCGAAAGTTAATGACTCTCAAATCCTTAAGCATCTTTATGAACTGACTGTGGATGAACTGACATATCCTATGCTAGAAAGCTTCAGTATGATATTAGGTATTGATAATGATGTAGATAGTAGTTGGTAGGCAGCCATGAACCAGGGAGGTATATTATTGGAGCTACCTGCCTGGGTATCGATGGGATTGGTGAAAGCTTTGTAATGAGCCAGCATTCAGTGGTTGTCATGTTGCATTCCTTAGACCCAGATAGCTGTCTTTTCTTTGTGCCTTATCCAAACATGGACTGTTGGCATTTCTGTCCTCAAACATACAATCTCTCCATGTCTCTCATAACACTTGACAACACTTAACTCGCACAACTCATTCTTCATAACTCTAGATTTTCCTTCAGGAGTACTATGCACAAGCCTTGCCTTTTAGCAAAATGGGAGGTGCTGTATATAGCAGTAGTAAGTAGGAATTTTAGGAAGGAGCATTAGTTAGAAGTAGTAGATATATACTGCAGAGAGGGATAGATGCTAGCTTACTCACTTGGGAAATGATTTTCTCTCAGAGTAGAACTAGTAAACAGAAGAACTGATGCACATGCTTCTGTGAGGCAGGGATTTTACAGCTAGATTGGCTGTTACTGATTAGAGGATTCATGTCACCTTGGCTGATACATTGTGTGTGGCTGGTCATTTGAGAAGCCAGCCATTCCGAGTGACTGTTATGTTTCCTATTCAATGGTGCAGTGCTACCATTTCTAACAGGACCTAATGGCACTGATCTTCATGGTCTATGCATTGTCGAGTACAGAAGAAATGTTACAGACTTCATCACTTGTTCTCTGTTTAAATTCTGATTTTTTACCTTTATAGTTGTCCAAACCTACTCTGAGATTAATAACTATTTGTATTGCTAACCAAAGGTTTTATATACATATGCATAATAGATTGTTAAGCAGACACCATTGGCTTAATGTTTTGTCATTGTCAAGCTTTTTAACTTGTAGTTGTTTTATGTTAGCTATGCTTAATTATTGCTTTAATTGATTAGCTAGCTGGACTTGTAATATGGGATTTCTTTCACTGTAGCTTTGGTTAGAAATGAAACTAATTGAGATGTTGATTATAGATTGAGTTGTAGGTCTTTTTGAAATTTTTTTAGAACTTATGATAATTTGTGTTGGTTCTGAGATACAAGTTGAAGACTGCTTGAATTTTAAGAAATTTTGTAATTGCTCATGATCTGAGAATTTTAATCCTCTCAGTGCTCCCCACCACGAATATAGTGCAAAGTAGGGCATTGTCCTGTACCACAAGTGTGATGCAGTGTTTCTAGCCATTTTAGTAAGTTTCTGTAAAACTATCGCTACTTTCCATAACCCTAGCTGCTCCCTTGCCCCATCCACACACATAAGTAGAATTTGGCATAAGGTGATATGGAATAAAGATGATAATTTACAATGCTGTGAACTACCTTGAGAGTTTTACAGGTGGTATGGGATGTAGTGCTTGATAGTTACCACAAAAGTTTTTCTAAATCAAATTGCACTTTTTCATGTTAGTTTCGAAGTAGATAGGGGTTAGGGACCATGGGAAAGAAAATGATGCTCAAAGTATTTTGTAAACAGTGAAAATGATATACCAAATAAAACTCAAAAGATTAGTATTTATTCATTAATGCATTAGATAAGTACTTACTAAAGATTATTGGGTTGAAAAAATAGAGAATGCTGTTTACCATATTCACCAAATCTGAGATTTTGAACAGAAGAGAGATTGGGACTCCAAGGTTAGGAAAGGTTTTACCTATATTTTTCTGATTTATGTTGATATTGAGTCCTCAGTCCTCTGTTCTTAATGCTACCTCACTAACTCAGGAAATGGCATATATATATATATAAGAAAAAAAAATGTTGATATTGTTCATACATTAAGTAGGAACCTACTGATGACAACTGTGTATATGAGGAAGATAAATGATATTAGAAACAAATCATTTACTAAGTAGAAAGTGAATGTTTTCAATAAAGTGACCAATTACTCCCCCTTTAGCAAATGCGCTGAACATTTTTCTGTTATTTTTCTTAATGTTTTATTCTTTTTTGGTGCATGAGCTAGTCAAGAACCAGCTGAAGAGAATTGCATGAAAAACATATATGATTAAATGAAATTTACCATATACACCCATCCCTCACTTTATGCATGGGTTATGTTCTGCAGAACCCTTGCACAAAAAGAAATTGCATATAGTAAACCAGTAAACATGCAGAGAAAAATGAGAAGTTTTGGCACACTTTCTACGGCACACACCTGCATAGTAGCAAATTTGAACCGCATAAAAAGAGTGACTGGTAGAAATAAGTTCCTTGCAGGATAGCAGAAATGCATATAGTGATCCGCAGAAAGTGAGGGATAGTTGTAATTTACTGTATAAGATGAATCTTGTAAAAAGTAGAGTGATCAGGACCCCATAAAGGTTAGGCAGGATTTTCCTATATTTTTTTAGGATATTTTTTTTTTCATACATATTCACCATTTCCTGTGTTAGGGACGTAGCGTTAAGAACAGCGGACTGAGCCCTTGAGGGAAAATCCTCACTTAACCCCCTTCTCTGTTCCTTCTTTTGGAAAAATAAAAACAGGAGGGTAGGATTTCCAGCCCCACGTGCCCCCTCCCTTTACTTTTTAGGATAGGGGTGTAAGAATACTTCCCCCGTATTCCCTGCGTGTCATAGAAGGCAACTAAAAGGGGTGGGAGTGGGGGGCTGGAAACCCTCCCCTTCTTGTATTTTCAATTTCTAAAAGGGGAAACAGAAGAAGGAGCCAGGCAGGGAGT
>JAYMFT010180205.1:0-12066 GCA_038088735.1 Panulirus argus
CTGGGAGGTGTCTGTTATTGTTTGGGAGGGAATGGTGGGGGGGGGGGAAATTGAGGGGTGGTGGGGGATGGAGGGGGTGGGGGGGGTAACTGGACAGGGTTGGCCCATAGAAGAAAAAAGGGTTCTGTAAGGAGGTGTTATCCATCTTCTTTTCTTCTCTATCTCTCTCTCTCTCTCTCTCTCACATTCTCTTTCTCATTCTCTCTCTCTCTCTCTCTCTTTTAATTAGATCGCCGGCACAGACACGTTCGAATAGCCTCCAAAAGTTGGACACAAGAAGGGTCTTCCCTCAGCTTCGGAGAGTGATGTCACAAACGCTCTCAAGCAAGTAACTCAACTCGGCCAGAATTTAAAGTGATGTCAGGGCAAAAGCTTAAGGGATGTCAGGGAGTTAAACTAAACCACCCACTCCCCCCCAAAGTCCTCTAGTGTGTGGGCCTGAAGGTTCTTTAGTACTATAGATAGTTATTCTTAGAGTCTCTTATTCCTGTAGTTACTCCTAGGGTTCTCTACTCCTCTAGTTATTCTTTGGGTTCTCCACTCCTATAGCTATTCTTTAGGTTCTCTATTCCTATAGTTATTCTTTGGGTTTTCTACTCCTATATTTATTCTTTGGGTTCTCTACTCCTATAGTTATTCTTGGGGTTCTCTACTCCTATAGTTATTCTTGGGGTATCTTTTGGGTATGCTTCGTGTGTTGGATTCCATGTTTGCTCTGCCTCCTTTTTAAATCTAAAATGTTATTTCTATCCAATCCTTCTTTCATGATTTCCTTTCCGTTTTCATTTTCTTCATTCTCCTTCTGTTATTCATTCTTCCTCTCCGTTCTATCATTTTTTTTTTTTTTTATTCGTAGTTATATTCTTATCTCCTCTTGAGGACAGTCATTTCATGACCCCAGCTTGTCTTTATAACCTCTCTCTCTCTCTCTCTCTCTCTCTTATTCTTCTTTCCCTCACTCTCTTCCACATTTTTGCCTCCCTCCCCCCCTCACAGGTTCAAATGATCCGCTCATATGCAATTCAGATGAAGGATCTGGGAGTCCTAATTTGGTTGGCACTTTTTTACTGCAGAGGTTCTCCTTGCGAGAGAAGGACCCACTAGACCTTGTCCTGGCCTCGACACAGCTCGAGCCGTCTGGGACATCGACCCTGCTTGGGCCTCCTGAGGCTTCGACCCTGCTCGAGACTTCTGGGCTAACGTTCGAACTTCGACTCCTCCACTCTCATAGGGACGTGGGGTGTCAGTCGCGACATGGAAGTCCTTGCCATCTGAGAGGTTTTACGGATTCGAACGTGATAACTGAAAGGATTATTTATAGCCTTGAAAAGTTTGCCCTGAAGGGTATAAACCAAACACAAAGACCCTCTGGGATGGAAGGCTCGGCTGGAAGGAGGCCTTAGGGATGCTTCTAAACGACCTGAAAAATAAGATTAAGTAAAGGATTTTACGAGAGCTAGGCTAGGACGTCGCCCGAAGGAACTTAAGAGGTGTTTGAAGGAGGAGGAAGTCGATCGCTACTTTATTGCGAATATCATGACTTAGAAACAGAAATGATATGAAAGATAAAAGTAAATGAAGGAATTTTACGGTAGCTTGGTTAGGTTAAGTTAGGTTAGGTTAGGTTAGGTTAGGTTAGGTTAGGTTAGGTTAGGTTAGGTTAGGTTAGGCCAGGCCAGGCCAGGCCAGGCCAGGCTAGGCTAGGCTAGGCTAGGCTAGGTTAGGTTAGTTTAGGTTAGGTCAGGTTAGGTTACGTCAGGTTAGGTAAAGTTAGGTTAATTAGCTTAGGACATTACCCTAAGGAACTAAGGAGAGGTTGAAAGGAGGTATATTTAGACCTACAAACACAAACAAACACACAAACACACACTCACACACACACACACACACACACACACACACACACACCACACACACACACACACCACACATACACACACACACCACACACACACACACACCACACACACACACACAATGGCTTGAAGTCCCTCTATGACCTGGTAGACAAATGACCCGAAAGATAAGCTGGTCTGTACGAGTATATACGACTTGGAGGACGACTGACCTGGGAGGCAACGCAGCCGAAGAATGCCAGGACCAGTATCATGAATGACCTCGAGAATGAACTACCTGTTAAAAGGAGAGTCGTTACTCGCAACAGTGAAGCGATATGGCGACCTATGAGAGAGAGACTGAAGTACCTGAGGAGAGATAATCAAGCTATAGTGACCTGAGAGAGACGGAACGACCTGACGAGAGAGAGGTAATTAAGCTACAGTGACCTGAAAGAGACGAAAGACCTGACGAAAGAGAGATAATTAAGTTACAGTGACCTGAGAGAGACGGAACGACCTGACGAAAGAGAGATAATTAAGTTACAGTGACCTGAGAGACAGATGGAACGACCTGACGAAAGAGATAATTAAATTTCGAGACAATAAATCATAAGTGGAGGAGAGGAGGAGGAGGTGGAGGAGAGAGAGAGAGGGGGGGGGGAGGTGGGAGGGGGAGAGGTCATCAGCCTGCCATGTGGTCGTGTGTCGTTGATGACCACAACACGACAAGGGGAAAGCTATAGCGTTGATGACGACCACCTAACTACCCAGGCGGGCAGAGGTCGACCAGCTAGCTAGCACCCCCAAGGCTTTTTCAAACGAGCTGGTTAATGGCGTAATTACGTAGTTTGCCCCCCCCCCTTCCCTATCCCCCCCCCCAATAAAATTGGATGATTGTATCCAGCTGTAATGGATGTAACTGTCGTCAACAACCCCTCCTCGTTCCTTCGCTCCTCTCTAATTATGGGGGACTTTGCTGGTGAGAAATTATTCCTGTAGACGGCGACAGCCATTTCTCATCTCGGGCGAGATGGAATTCCCAGAGACTTTATGCTGCTAGGAAGCGGGTCTTCGGGCGGGGTCTTTGGACAGGTCTTTGGAGAGGTCTTTGGTCGGGTCTTGGGAAGGTCTTTGGTCGGGTCTTGGGAAAGTCTCTGGTCGGGTCTTTGGTTGGGTCTTCGTGCGGGTCTTCGGTCGAGTCTTTGGGTAGGTCTTTGGATAGCTCTTCGGTTGGGTCTTCGTGCGGGTCTTCGGGTTGGGTCTTTGGACAGGTCTTTGGTCAGGTCTTAGGTGCGGTCTTCGGTCGGGTCTTCCGGCGGGTCTCCGGTCGGGTCTTCGTGCGGGTCTTCGTGCAGGGTCTTCGTGCGGGTCTTCGTGCAGGGTCTTCGTGCGGACCCCCCCCCCCCGGGCGCCGCACCGTGTGGCACCGCCGCACCGAGCGTAAAATCTTAATTAGGGAACGACTAAACTTAATGAGATACTAGGAGGGAAAAAGAAAAAAAGAAGAAAAAAAAGAAAAAGTAGGAGAGGAAATTTTCATAATTTGGACAAATGAATCGCGATTAAGGGGGTCCCCCCCCATCCCCCCCCCCCATCCCCCCTTTCTGTAGACCTCCGCCTTAGGTATGAAAGATAAAAAAAAAAATTATTGAAAAAAAAAGTGCAGAACATTGTCTTGTTTTGACAGTTTCCTCAAGGGTTAAAAAAAAATCAATCTCAACGTTAGAAACGAGTTTGTCAGAACACATTCACTGGGGGGAAAAAAGGTGGGAAAAAATCTAAATTGGCGTTGAGGAAAGTAGAAAAAAATATCATTCGCAGGAAAAAAAAATCGGAAAAAAAATACATTCGCCGAAAATAAGGGAAGGACTATATTTGCGGGGAAAAATTGGGGGGAAAAAAGCTAAAATCAGCAGGGGGGGGGGAGTGGGGAAAAGATTCCCCTTGAAAATATTTCCATTAAATTTTTTTTAGCTCATTAAGAGAGAGAGAGAGAGAGAGAGGGAGAGAGAGAGAGAGGATGGAGAAGAGCAACACTGAGTCCTCAGAACCACTCTCAAAGAAAAAAAAAATATCTGGGTTTATTTAGAGACTTTGGAATGAAGAAAATGACAAGAGCCAGGCTGATCAGATCACACGACACCTCTCTACAAAGGATGATCATTGAGAAATTAGCCCCTGGAAGACGATGCAGCCACTGCCCTCCCATGCGCTGTCGACAGAAGACTTATCTCTTCGGGTATTTCGGCAATGCCATTTTCTTCAGGCGTGCAAAACCTTCTGAAACTGACGGAGAACGAGCGTGTTCGTTATATGATTTAGAGCCAAGCCACGAGGCAGTTGTCCAGTCATTGTTACTGTTCTTCCGTAATTACTTCATCCATATCTAGTACTCCATTTCTCGTTTTCTGTCGCACGTTCATCCACTTTTTCTTATCCATGGTCAGTTCAGCCGCTCTTTCTTCTCCATGTCTAGTTCACCCATATTTTCTCCTGCTAGTTCATCCCTGTCGTCTTTTTCCCTTCCCTAGCCAGTTCATCCAAGCGTTTTTCCCCTCCACAGCCAGTTCATCCATGTATTTTCCCCTCCGTAGCCAGTTCATCCATGTTTTCCCCTCCGCGGCCAGTTCATCCATGCATTTTTCCCCTCCGTAGGCAGTTCATCTATGCATTTTTCCCTCCGTAACCAGTTCATCCATGCATCTTTCCCCTCCATAGCCAGTCCATCCATGCGTTTTTCCCCTCCATATTCAGTTCATCCATGCATTTTCCCCCTCCATATCCAGTTCATCCATGCGCTCTTCCACTCCATAGCTACTTCCTCCACTTTCCACCCCACCGTGGTCAATCCTCCCTGCTCTAATTTCCTCGAGTCTTTTCTCGTCACTTATTAATTGAACTCGAGAAGCGTGTGGGATAATCCCTGGCCCTAGACTGGTATAGATTTCCAACTCGAAATTAAATCCCGTCTTGATAATGACTTTTGATTCTTAAATGTGTGTATTACGGAACTCGACCAAATGGGGAAAAGTAGTAATTCTAAGAACGTCTAAATCTTCCCCGGTGGAAAGAGCTTGTATTATAAAATCTGACGTTTCAGGAAGGTGGGTTTTGCGTTGGAGTCGATGGGTCGGATTCGTGTTTCATCGGTGTCGTACTAATTATTACAGATATGCGGAAAGGATTCTTGTGTTTTGTTCTGTTTCGTTTCACTGCATGCTCCAAAATTGGATTGTATATCTATATATATCCAGATGGTCTCTTATTCATTTTACATGGTAATGATTCGTGAAAGTGGAAGTTAGTTGTGAAGTACAGACTCAAGTTGTGATATGTGTGCTGGACTGAGGTAAAGCAAAGTATAAATTACTGACCTACTGAAAAAAAAGAAAAAAATCGTGTGTGTGTGTGTGTGTGTGTGTGTGTGGTGCAAAAATAATTAGATTACCAAAATTATCTACTAAGCCACAGTGCTGCTTAGACTCAGTCGATATGTTTCGAAGCAAAAAAAAATCTAGTCTGTAATGATTCACGTCAATCATCCAGAGAAATTCTGACCTTATTTACCCTAAATTTAGCTAGAATCTATCGAGTCTAATCTGGCTAATTGAATATCAGTTAGTTTTGGTTGGCGTTCATATCAGCGGGAACTTTTTTGTGAGAAGATGTAAGTAATGTTTGGAGAAAGGAGAATGGAAGATGTACTGTGATTAACTACTTTCAACACCAGTACCTCTTTGGTTAAATATCTAAGTTCTTTACTTTCACTTACATCAATTCTCGTCTGTTACTATACTCAGTCCTTCATGACAATTTTGGAAAAGCTTTGTTTCTTCATTCCACCGCCCTCTACCTTCCTCAGTCTTTTACAACAAATAATCACAACCTCTTCTATTCTTTTATCATATCATTTCTCCCTCTCCCTTTTCTGTTACTTGTCCCTCCCAGGTATTGCCCTCCAGTAGATAACCTCGTCTTGGCCCATCTCCTGGACCATCAGTTCTTCCGTTATCTGAATATCCCATGTAGCGTCCTCCAGTAGATAACCTGGTTGAAGATCGTTGTCTATCATCTATTTCTCACCTTGTACTGTCCTTCAGCAGACAGCCTAATCATAGACCTCGTAAATACCTCTTAAGAGTCTTCGAGGGTCTTCACTCCCACAGCCTGGGCTGCTGGAATGGGTCGTTGGTCGACCAAGCTGTTAGTGGAAGCCGTAGCCCTCAGGCCTACATAGCCCCCCACAGCCTGAATGGTCTGGTACACTTTGTAGGGACTTGTCCAATGCATTCCACGCTGCTTCTGATGGTAGATGGCGAGGTGCTGAAGGGTCTTGCGGCCCCAGATGTTTAAGGTGTTCTCTCTTTTCGTCCAGATGAGACCTTTGGATTTCAGAGATAGTATTTTCAGTCTCCCATGCCCGTCGTGCCAGTAAGATGTTCTTTCCGAACGTAGGTTGGGAACCATACGTTTCTAGGATTTTCCAGGGATGGACGATGATATACCTCTCCAATCTGCGCTCCAGGGAGTATATAGCCTCATTGCTTTCAGTCGTTCCCACTAATTTAGTTCCATAACCACAGCAATGTGGGTTATGAAAGATCTCTGGACCCTTTCTAAATCCGCAGTTTCGCCCGCCTTGTAGAGTGATGTTAGAACGCAGTAATACACAGTTCAATGCCATGAATAATAGCATTATTGGTTTTTCTTCCCTTGTCTTGAAAGTCAGCAGGAGCCAGCCTGCCATCCCTCTGCATGAAGCAACCGTTGTTTTGTTGTGTTCGGTAAAGGTTAGGTCGTTGGACATATTACCCAAAGGTCTTTACAATTATTCATTTGGTTTATGATAGCGCCTGTGTTTGTCCGGTATTGTGTGTTGAATTTTATTACTTCATATTCCCCATACCGGAGGAGTTGAAATTTATCTCCACTGAAAAACAAGTTGTTCTCCGCCGCCCAATCAAATACCTCGCGTATGTCTCATTGTAGTTTTTTGGCATCTTCTTTTGATGTGAGTTTCATACTTATTCTTGTATAATATGCGAAGGATCATATGGATCTGTGGCTCATGTGTAATATAAGAATGAGGAACAGGAGGGGTGCAAGTACAGTTCCTTGGGGGACTAAGCTCTTTACCGTGGAGGCACTGCAGATGGCATGGCTTACAACTACGTGTTATGGTCTATTACTTAATAAGTTGTAAATCCATCTCTTATTTATTTATTTTTTTTTTCGTTATTCCCATCAAGTCCTCTATTATCTGTCTTTCCCACAGTCTGTCTTCCAGCACATAACCTCGTCACAGATACCATTAGGTCTCTTGCTATCTGTCTCTCCCATTAACTGTCCTCCAGCTGACAACCTTATCGAAGACCATCAGGTCTTTTGTTATATGTGTCTCCCACGTAACTTGCTCTCCAGCAGACAACCTCGTCATAGACCATCAGGGTCTTCTGTTATGTTAGTCTCCCATATGTTCCTTTTTCATCTACCTTTTCTATTATCTCGTTTTCAAAGTCTCTCTCTCTCTCTCTCTCTTCCATCAAAACTACTTATAATCTCTTACTTTATACACAGCCACACTTTACAATGTCTGAGCAGCATTAGTGCAAGTTACTTCCGTCTTTCCCACTTGTAGTAGTTAAGTACCTACATTACAAAAATTTAACCTCGTGTTAAGTACAAGTGTTAGCTTGTTAAATTCTAAACTCGTCTTAAGTAAGAAATATCTCATTGATTTCTAAACTCGTTTTCAGCAAGCATTACTTTACTAATTTCTATGTACTTCTATTTCAAAAACTTCTAATATCGCATTATGTAAGTGCTCTTTCAGTGATTTCTAAATTCTTGTTAAATAAGAACTGTCATAAGTTCTAAAGTCGATTTAAGAAAGTACTATCCCAACTCCAAACCTTCCAGTAGATATACACTCTTAAGTACATATATCGTACTTAGTGAATCCACTTTATAAGTTACTTTATACTTCCACTTTATTTACCACTGGATGGAACCAGAAACTTTCACATCCTTTACCAGTGGTTGGACGGACCAATGCCAGTGGTTGGTAAGGTCCCTCATCAGTGGTTGTTAACAGTGGTTGCTGAGGACCTTCAGCCGCAGTTGGGATGGATGATCACCCGCGGTCGACAAAGGACCTTCATCCGCGGATGATGAAAAGACCATCAACCCGCGGATGCTGGCAAGGGACCATCTCACCCACAGCTGGTGAAGAACCTCCCTCCGGCAGTTGGTACGGACCTTCGTCAGGTCCCTCTCTCTCACACACACACACACACACACACACACACACACCTCCCCCCCTACCCCCCCAAAGCTGACGGAGGACTTCCCATGTTTACCAACCAGTATGAGACCCGGAGTTAGAGCAATCTGTTTCCCCCTCCTGTTCCCTTAAGGGTACTTCTGTTGCCGCTTCTTTAACCACCCCCACCCCTCCTCCCCCCCTCGCCCGCCCCCCTCTCCCCTTCCCCCCTCCCAAGGAAGTGGCCCAAGACGCTTCAAAAGTTCGGGTTGTTTCCATCTCTCTCCTCTTCGGGCCTGCCTCAGTGCCACTTCACAATCTGGGGGTCGTCTCCGGGTGTGATTTAATCGAACTTCTACTCTACTGAAGCCCCTTCGGTGTGGTACGCTATCCTTGAGCGGTGAGCACGACGGTACGGACATTTTGACCACGACATTACAGTCCTCGTGCACGACGGTACGACTCTTAGGCTCTGCGGTACAACCCTCTGAGTGCAACGGTACACGGTCCTTGAGCACATAACGGGACGGGACGGTCCGTGGACACGATGGTGCAATCTTTGGGCACGGACGGTACGATCCTTAAACACGACGGTACGTTCCTAGCGAAACAGAAGAAAAAAAGACAGAAAGAGGGACTATACATCCTCAGAGACGCCATCCCTACATGACTAAATAGTCACTGAAAATTGGTCGATTCCTGTGTCTCCTTTTTCGTTGGTTTATCGTCCCTACTTCAGTGACGGTACCACAAGAATCATCACTGATGAACATATCTTTTAAGAAAACACTAAAAAAAACGGTAGAAAAAGATAATGTTTCACTGTATGTTAAACCACAAGAGCTTTCTTCAAAAGCATTCGCAATTAAACCAATTCTCCTTAACTATGAACTGGTCGCGTGTGGATGATGTCGATATAGTCTTGTCATCACTATTCTTGTTTACGTTCATTCTGCCTCTGTCTTCCCTACATTCCCTTACGTCCATGAACTGATTTCATTTCACTGCAATCTTTCTTCTTCGTTGGCCAGATTACTCATTCATCAATCTTGTATTTTTCCATCCTCTCTCTCTCTCTCTCTCTCTCTCTCTCACTCTCTCTCTCTCCCTCTCTCCATCATAAACTTCACATGCAAATTAGCGAGTTGTGCTTCTGCAGTTATGAGCAGACATAAACACTATTTAGCATTCAGTCCCCCCCCCCTTCCCGCCCCCTCCCCAAAGTCCGCTTGACTTGGGACGGACAGAATGGAACGGAAAGAAACAAGAGCAGCGGAACGTGGAACGGGGCGGGGCGGGCGGCAGCAGCTGTGCAGTTTCTGCTGAGAATCTGTTCCGCATGATTTGCCCCGCTGATGAAGAGGAGGTGGGGGATCGTTGACGTCGAACTGCTGTCCAATTTGCGACGCATGGACTACAGCTAGACGTAGCGTGGTTTCTGCGACCGTGGTTCGTAGTTTACTTACGTCATGTCTACGTCCTTGCGTGGTTTTACGTCAGTGTCGTGGTGTACTTCAGAATCACTGAAGGTCTAAGGTTTACATTAAGTGTGGCTTACGTCAGGTGTGGTTTACTTCATGTATGGTTTACGTCAGGTATTGTTTACTTCAGGCATGGCTTTCGACAGGTGTGGTTTATGTCAGGTATGGTTTACGTCAGGTATGGTTTAAGTCAGGTGTGGTTTACGTCACTGAGGCATGGTTTACGTCAGGTGTGGTTTACGTTAGGTATAGTTTACGACAGGCATGGTTTATGTTAGGAATGGTTTACGTCAGGTATGGTTTACGTCAGGTGTGGATTATGCCTTCATGCGCTATCTTAATTTCTCTATCTTTGTTCTTCTATTGTTACCATATCTACAGCAAACCCTTTTCCTTCTTTCTTTCTTCATTACTTCTTTCATCATTTCACTCTGGTGTTACGTCTCTCATCCATTTTCTTCTATCGCTTCCTTCATATTTTTTCTGAACTTTCCTTCTTCTTTCTTTCCTTTTTTTTTTTCAAAACTTTTCATTCTATTCTTTCTGTTCCTGTAACTCCTCTTCTTTCACAGCCCACATCACCTTCATCGCCCGTGTTCTCTCGCTTCCTTCACGCTTTATCACTTCGTGCACGTCCCTTGCTTCCTTCATTCGAGCTGACTTCTTTCCTATTGCTTCTTTCTCTTGATTCCTTCATTCGCGCTGACTTCTTTCCTACTGCTTCTTTCTCACACCCGTATTGCTCCACGTTCCTTGGCTACTTCCTTCGTCTTTTGTAATCCCGTTTCCTTCGCCGTTTCTTTCATCTTCATTCCGTGTTCCCCTTCATTCCCGTGTGTGTAGTTATACTGCTTCCTTCTTCTGGGCAACCCCGTGTTCATCTGTTGCTTCTCTCGTCTCATGAATGCGTATTCCTCTGTTGCTTCTCTCGCCTTTCATTATTCCGTGTTCCTCTATTGCTTCTTTCAATTTCATTGCCCCGCTCTCCCTGAAGTGCCTGTAGGCGGTGTCTGTGAGTTAGGGCGCAGGGAGGGTAGGGCTCAGGGAGGGAAACAGAGAGCTCACTATACATCACCTTTATAGACCATCTGTTTAAAAAAACAGGGAGGCTGCTGGAGTCATGTTGCTAAACCCCTTTCTCTTTTTACTTTTATTTTTTTTTCCTTTTTTTTATCATCGCTAATAAACTCTTCCTTTTCTTTTTCCCCTCTCAACCATGGCTTTTATTTTCCCCTCTCTTGTTCCTATTCTTTTTTCCCTTAATAAGTCTTTCTCCTTAATTCTCGTCTACCAGCCCTTTTCTTTTTCCCCTGTCATCCCCTTTCTATTTTCCCCTGCCATCCCTTTCTTTTCCCCTGTCAGTCCTTTTTTTTTTCCCCTCTTTTCCCCCTTGCCAACGCTTCCCTTTTTTCCCCAAAGAACACTCTTCTTTTACCCTACCGGCCATGAATTCCCCCCCTCCCCCACGCCATTCCCCCTCTTCTTTCCCCGCAACGTCACTCGCTTCTACAACCACCACCAGCCCTTTCTTTGCCACTCTAGTAACGCTTTTTCCTTTTCTCTTATCAACTATTTGCCTTTTCTTAATCCTTCTCCTACCAACCCTTTTTTCCGTGTAACAACCGTACCGACCATTTTCCTCTTTCTACTTCAATCATTCCTTTTCTTTTCTCTTACTAATCCTTTTCTTCTGCCCTACTACTCCTTCTCTTTTCCCCTACTATTACCTTTTGCCTGTCTTCTCTCTCTCTCTCTCTCTCTCTCTCTCTCTCTCGTTACACTTGTTGCATCCACCTCTAACCATTTACATATCTGTATCTTTAACGTGTGCCTAATTCTCTCTCTCTCTCTCTCTCTCTCTCTCTCTCTGCCCTTAAGCCTCTCTCTTGACCTCACTGCAGCACTTCCCTCATTGCTGTCAGGAAATGTGGACAGGGTAGCCATCCCATCCTCGACCTCCTAGACTTATAAGATATATATTAACCCAAGTGGGAGTTCACGCCGTGCACTCCGCCACTTGAGTGCCACTGCAGAACCACTTGGTATCACTGAAGGTCTCTGTCCATTACCACTGTGTATCACTGAATATCAGTGAGTACCACTAGGAGCCTCAAAAATGCCACTGAACACCACAAAGAACTTCTGTTTGCCACTGGGAACAAGGGGAGCAGTCAGCAACAGTGGCTGTCTCTTTCTGGACCAGTTCTGTTGCATCCGTTGTCATGATTGGGTTTCAATTTCACTTTTTAGGGTGATTTTATGAATGTGTGTGTGTGTGTGTGTGTGTTTTAAGTATTCTGAGATTATCATATTCTATGAGGGCTATTCTATTTATTTTCCCGTAGTTTTATCCGTTAATCACATCTCCTCTCTCTCTCTCTCTCTCCTTTCTCTCCCTCCCTCTCCCTCTCTCTCTTTCTCTGTCCCCTATCTCTCCCTCTCTTTCTCTCCCCCCTCCCTCTCTCTCTCTCTCCCTCTCTCTCTC
>JAYMFT010180216.1:0-12065 GCA_038088735.1 Panulirus argus
ATATATATATATATATATATATATATATATATATATATATATATATATATACACCTTCCTGCCTCTAGGAGCCTCTTCTGTCTACTATGGGGCCCCTGCAGTGCTCGAGAAGCAATCCTTGTCCAATGGGTGGGACCAGAGGTCATAAAATGCTGTGATGTTGAACGTATCTTACTAAACATAGTGCTGGGCAACTGAGCTGTAACTGCTCAATGTCTTCACTCTGGAAGTCATATTATGGGCATATAATATTGTTGAGATGGGTGATATCATGACCATCAATGAGAAAGTGTAACATGTCTATGTCTGGGGAGTGTAATCTTAGTTGGGTTTATGTTTGACGACGTGGTGTTTAGGACTGAACTGGGAGGGCTGTAGTTTACTGCTTGTCAAGTCATTTCATTTTGTGTATATTTTATCAATGTTGTGTTTGTTGGGGTGAAGGAAACTGTGAGCAGAGAGAACATGGGGAAGGAGTAAGATCCAGAAATGAGAGAATAAATATTCTGCAAAGCTTTTAAATGCGTTCAATGATAGGCTGGCAGATGTGGAATGTTTTGAACATGGAGATATGTGAATTGAGAGTGTCATGGAAAGTGGTTTTGTGAAAAGCGGTGGTGAAAGCCTTGAATGATATGAAGAGTTACAAAACAGGTGGAGTGAATGGGATTGCACTGAATTTCTTTAGCAAGAGGGTGATTGTGTTGTTAAATAGTTAGGATTTTCAGTGTATGTAAGATGCCTGAGAATTACAGAAGGCCTGTAAAGCATCAATATATAAAGGCAAGGGGGGACAAAAGTGAATGTTAAAATTACAGAAGTATGAGTTCGTTGAGTATACATGATGAATTCTGCGGAAGAGTGGTGACTGAGACAATGGTGGCATAAACAGAATTTCAGACAGGAACAATGTGGCTTCAAGAGTAATAGAGGGTGGATCAGGTGTTTGCTTTGAAGAGTGCAAGAAATACTTAGGCCTGTATATGATAATTAAAGATCTAGAGAAGGTGTATGATAGGGATGATAGAGATGCTCTATGTGAGGTGTTGTGTATATACGATGTGGGAAGAAAGCTGCCAGAAGCCGTGAAAGGTTTTTATCAAGAGAGGAGGATGACTGGTTTCAGGTGAAGGTGGGTCTACAGCAGGAGTGTGTGTATGCAGTGTCTCTAGGCTGTTCAACTTCTTTAAGGATAGAATGGTGTATGGTTAATGAAAGGGTCTTGGAGATCCTACCTAGGCTTTTAACTTTCTGACTAGAATGGTGTGTGTAGTTAATGAAAGGGTCTTAGAGACAGCAGCAAATATGCAGTCTGCTGGAATGGAAGGGCCAATGAGGTGAGCAAGTTGTTGTTTGCCAATGACACACTACTGGTGGCAGATTCGAGTGAGAAACTTCGTAAGCCTGTGTCAAAGTTTGGGAAAGTGCTTAAAAGGAAAAATTGAGAGTAAATGCGAATAAAAGTAAGTTATTAGGTTTAACAATGAAGAAAGATCATCTGGAGTACAGGAGTAAATGTGAATAAGAGTAAATTATTAGGTTTAACAAAGAGGAAAGATCATCTGGAGTATGGGTTTGAATATAAAGAACTTGGAGATATGGAGCATTTTAGATATACCTGGCAGTGAATGGAATGTGAGCCATGCTCTGGGTGAATGGGTAAAGGTCCTGGCCACATTAAAGAGTGTGTGGAAAGAGAAGTTACTGTCTTTATGGGCAAAGATGGGAATATTTGACGTTTAAAGCCCATCAAAGCTGTAAAGAAGCATGGCACAGGAATCAAATAAAAATGTACAGAACAAGAGTGGATGTGTTAGAAATGTCTGGACATTTGCCTGAATATGAAATAATAGGGTAAGAAAGAGGTGTGGAAGTGAGAGGAGAATGTATGACAGAGCTGAAGAGGGTGTGCTAAAATGGTTTGGACATATGGACAGGATGATTAGGTGGGTATACATGTCAGATGTGGAGGGACCAAAGGAATGGGGAACACCAAGGTTAGAATAAATGATGCTTTGAAGGTTCAGAGATTGACCACTCAGGAGGATGTGAGGCATGCAAGCATAAAGCAAATGTGGGTCATTTGGTATACAAGGAATGATACACTGTATGTGGGCTGAACCAGGGAAAATGAAGCAGTCAGGGGAAACCAAAGAAAGGTTTGTTGGGCCTGGTTGTGGTGAGGGGGTTCTACTTTTAGTACATTATACAAGACAACTGGAGAATGGATGTGAGCAAATGAGGCCATTTCTTCACATCTTCCTGGCATTATCTCATGACCATGAGAAATGTCAAATATGTTTGAAAAAATATCCTACTGCCCTAGGAGCCCACTTTATCTTTCTTAAATTCCCACAGTACTCAGGAAGCTAGCCATGTCATCCAACAGGGACCATAGGACATAAATGCAGTGATGTGTTTGTATTTATTGGGGAGAAGTGCAGAGCAACTGAGCAGCAAGTGTTCAGTGTCTTTATTAAACTAGCTGCTCTTTGGACAAAAAGTGTCCCGGAATCTGCTGAATCAGTGCTTGTAGTAATGTAGGGATGGATAACGTCCCGGGTATAGACAAGAAAGTGGGACTTGAGTTTGTGTGGGAAATGTGGTTTCTGACTGATGTATTTCAATGGAGGTGGTATTTAAGACCAAGTTGGGTGGGTGGCTGTTCAGTTCTCACATCATTTCATCATTATGTTTGCTGGAGGTAGGAGGATCTGAGTAGAGGTTCCTGAAGTGTGAAACAAACAGGATTTCTATTTCTACTTGGGGGATGTTAGATACTTTTAAGAAGTGGTTTGGTTGGATGGTGTTCTAGTACTGTTACAAAGAACTGAGTAGCAACCATCTTTCTTTCATTGTGTAGTTACTAATTGTGGTTACTAAGCAGTGAGTGACTGTTTTGAGTACTATATTATGTGGTTTGAAGCTTTGTTATATTTGCTGGGAGGTGAAAAAACAGGAAGGTAAGGTGTAATTCATAGCGGATAATATGATTTTATTGTAAAGGATGCTGTGGGTGTTACTGAACTCCATCTGCTTGGGGTCCAGTGAAAAGTCTCCTTTGGCAAGGCTTTATCAACACCAGTTGATGAAACACTGTACATTCTCACTTCAAAGGGGCCCTAGGGTACTAAAACAACAATAATAATAATAAAACAACCTCAACACTGGAGTTCCTTAAGGAGCAATTCTTTCTCCAACACTCTTCAATCTCTTCCTAAATGACCTCCCATTACCTTACACAAACCTCAACATGAACATTCTCTTGCATGCAGAGGACCTTACAATCACATCATAATACCTTAACACCAGAGCAACAACATTAAACATGTGGCACATTTCACAGCTGGAACAATGGCTCAACCAGAACAGAATGTTTGCAACTCTGCAGAAGTTTTCAAACCTCTCTTTTAACTTCAGACATACACAAATCCAGCACACACCTTCCAGTCAACTTCAATGGACAGTATCTCCCATAGAACAAAACACCGACCATTCAAGGCATCACATACTACTCACACATGACAGTCACTCCTTACACCAATAACATGAACACAAAAGCAACACACAAATGCCCTCTGAACATCAATTGGCACCAGATTTGGACATAAAAAAGAATCCATCAACATCTTAAACAAACAATTTATCCACTCCAATTTAAACTATGCTTCACCTGCCTGGTCTTCCAGCCCCTCAAAAGCAAATGCAACAAAGCAGCAAACCACACAAAAATTGTGCACTCACAATAATCATTGGCTGCCTAACGACCACATACAATCAAAACCTTCACAACGAAACATGATCAAACTAGTACAGACCCACCTCAACATACATAGCATCTAATGCTATGCAACAGCACCAGGCATTCCCATCCAAGCCAGTCTGTAATTAACCACCAACCCCCACGAAGACATAAAAAGCTTACCTGTTTCACACTTCAGTAACCTCTACTCACAGATCCCCCAATCCCCAAAAATATAGCAAAGTCAAAACACATATACAATAAAATAACATGACAAGCACTAAAGAAAAGACCTCCCAACTCAGGCTTAAACTTCAACCTACATACACATATCATAAACCACACTCCCAGGACAAACATGAATCACGATCTCCTTCTTGTGCTCAGGAAATTATACATCACTAAAACATTACAAAAACTATATCAACATATCCTAGGACCCTTCAAACTCACAATCCAACTATCATAAGGACACTGAGCAATGACCACTCAACTGCCTGCACCCTCAGCACACACACACACACATCATAACACTCTCTAACCAGCTGTCCTAACCAGAGGATGTGGCCAGCTTCCTAAGTGCTGCAGGAGCCTCATAAGGACAAAAGGGACTCCTGGGGCAAGAATTATGTAGCATGTAAGCATAGATATTACAGGACTTCACTTGCTCAAGATTATACTGCAAGTAAGGAGTCGTCTTTGGCAAGACTGTACCACAGGGAGTAAGATCCCATTAAAGAACTTCTCACTCCAAAGAAGTCTACATTTCCTTGCTACTTGTAGTAGTGCAGCATTGGGCTGCAGGAGCCTTAGGAAATAGATCCTGGGGTAATCATATGTATATATAAAGTAATCCCTCGATTTAACGGACTGGGCAAATAATAATACATTAACTGATAATACTTGAAAAAAAAATTTAAAAATCTCAAACACCACACCATGTGTATTTCATATTGCACCTATTTTTGGTAGCATGGGGTATACTCACTTTGTTTCGGTCTCATTCTGCCTCAAGTTATCATGTGGTCAGGTTGTGTACAGAGAATTGTGACTTTATTCATTAAATGATTTTGCAATTCTTACAATTCAAAATGGCATCAAGTGAAAGGAGTTACAAGAAAGCGTGCAAACTGTATATTGTATCAAAAAATGGTTACGTTTGATTTACCGAACTTTCGGCATTAACGGACACTCCTTCCACCCCTATTAGTCCATTAAATCACGGGATTACTGTGTGTGTGTGTGTGTGTATATATATATATATATACATATACATATATATATATATATATATATATATATACTGAATATATTATTCCTGGGTAAAGGGGAAAAAGAATACTGCCCACATATCCCCTGCGTGTCATAAAAGGCAACTAAGAGGTGTAGGAGTTGGTGGCTGGAGATCCTCCCTTCCAGTATCCCTTTCCAAAAGAAGGAACAAAACAAGGAACCAAGTGAGGAATTTTCCATCTAAGGCCCTGTCATCTACTCTTGACACTACCTTGCTCATGCAGGAAATAGCAGGCATGAATGAAAAATTTTTTACATATACATACAGAAACACACACTCAAATGTACAAATAATGAGAAGAGCTTGTGAAAAGCTGCAACTGTACTGGATTTGTAAATAAAGTATCATGTCTTCATGAGGTGTGGTTTTCACCTTCACACACAGATATATTCTCTCTCTTCTCATACATATTCACCATTTCCCGCATTAGCAAGGTAGCGTTAAGAACAGAGGACTGAGCCTTTGAGGGATAATCCTCACGTGGCCCCTTTCTCTGTTCCTTCTTTTGGAAAAGTAAAATCAGGAGGGGAGGAGTTCCAGCACCCCGCTCCCTCCCCTCTTATATATAAATATGCTAAATATATAATGAATGACAAAGAATGGATGTCAGCAAATAAGGTTATTTGTCTGTTCCTGGTACTACCTTGCTAAGTGGAAAAGAGCATTCATCTATGAAAGAAAGGAAATGCTGTACAAATATTTTCAACTAAGAATAACCATTAATACTGCTGTGTCCCCATGCTAGCCATCCTGGGCCACATCAGTATGCCCTTGCCCTTCGTTGTGCTAGTGTCAGTATTCCACACAGCTCATCATGTTGTATCTTTGGTTTCAATTTTAAACTTCTGTGAACAAGTCCATGCAAATTAAAAAACTACTATAGCTTCTGAAACCCACTAATATATATACTTTATATATCAAGAAGGAAAATTTTAAGGACTGTGGTGCAAGCGTGAAATCCATCATCTATCATTTGTAATAAGAAAAAAAATCTAATGTGAAAACAGCATCATTTCAAAAATGTTTTGATCCATAAAAAATAATGTAAATCTAACTAACAATTTTACAGACAGCATCAGAGGAATGTGAATATTTGACCCTCTTCCAGTCACCACACACCCACCTGGTTTATCCCTCTTCCAACAGTAATTCTGTATCTCATGTGAGAGAAGTTCACTTATTATTTACAGTATTTAGGAATAACTTAGTTAAAAATAGTAAAGAATTAACAACAATAATAATATTAAAATGTTAAATGCACTTCAGGTTTTATTTCTAATATCATTTGAACATGATAAAATTATGTGCAATATAATGGAAATTCAGCATAGAGTAAAGGATCTCCCCTGTATATATATTTTGTTATTATAATGGGGTTCACCATACTGCATTACAGTATAATGGTAACTCAGAAATAAAGAGCTCAATCTGAGGTCATATTTATCAATGTAACTTCACACCACAGGCCACAAAGGTAAAATTACACCCAATTGAGAGCAAAGTTGCCACTGCTAACTTCCAAATAAACACTAGAGCCACATATATTCAACAAAAGAAAGGAGAAAACCAATTATCCAAAACTGTGTGGAATGTATAGTACTTAACAGCAACAATCATGGGAATAATCAGTCATCAAGGAATGCCTCTATATACAAACAAATACCAACCCATCTTCATGAACTGTACTGTCACCAACATTGAAGTTGGCATTACTTCATGTTAGTAAAGCACAATAAAGTGTTCTTGATATACATATATATATATATATAGTATATACACATGCAAGTACTGTACTAGGTTCTCAAGTGAAAATTTTGCAAGAAATTCTTATTTGCATTTCCCAGATATTCCTTGAACGCTGACCCACAACGCTTTCAAACATCCTCACCTAGCCTGGCAACAATATCTACAGCACTGAATTTTTCACTATACACTTAATATCAGAGATCGCTTGTGCAGTTTCAAAGCCCCTGTATCATCCCTCCTCATATCCAAAAGTTCTAAAGTCAATTTATAAACAACCTCCTTTTATAGTAGCATTACTGTTACCGAAAGATGTTGCAGAGGCACTTTCCTATGTCTAACAAAGAGCAAAATTTTTTTACTGGTTGCTTTCAACTACACTCACGACCTCTGAAATTGCAATAACTTACATACATTTATACACCAATAACTAGGTAATGATTACATAAAGAGAACCTGGCTACTCTGCCTTTTTCACATGGGTACAACATTTACACAAAAAAATTGACAGTCTTGCCAACCAAACAATGAAGACGTGGTGGTTTAATAATGCACAATAATAATACAAGTACCACCAACAATGTGTTTTCCCAGAGAAAGTGTTAGTACTGGTGTAGGCAGTGTAAAATTAGTAACAGAGTCATTGAAGAAAAAATCTTGGTACTAGTGCCCAATTTGTTCAAAGCCTTCTTTTGGTGGGAAACATCACACCATCCTAGATAATACCATTTTGCATGCAACCCCTTCACAAACTGTTATTCTTGGATCATAGAGGTACTCTAGTTTGATATGTGGAAGTATATTTAAGAAATTGAGTAAATCACACTTGGAAGATTTGAGTACTTAATGACAAAAATAATGGCTTTGTGATCAAAATATATAAATATATCCACATTTTACATTTCTCCTTTGGGGAAAATACATTAACAATAATAATAATCTGCTTTTCAAGTCTATATACATAAAATGTACTTGAAAATATAAGTTTTAAATCCATCACACAATTCAAGGAGTTAACACTGCTTCACCCCCTGAATTATGATTATGAAACAATGGCTGATAACATACCAATAGATGCAGGGTTGCCTCATGACCAGTTTTCTTCAATTTTTCATGACTGAAATTTCGGCATGCATTAATGGTAGTAAACCTTGTCATTTACAAAAGATTTATGATCACTTTCTTCATAGAAAATGGTCTGAATAATACCCAAAAACTCTAAAAGCATATAATGATAAATGCATAATTTTCAAATATCATTAATACTACAGATTCATAGGTTTCCCTAAGTTCTTTGTTTTTTCATGATGAAATACTGAAAGTTCTTTCTCCAAGTACAGAAGACTTCATAATCAGTATCATTTTAAAAACCTATTTAAAATTTTTGCTAATTTGGTATTCTGTACATTTATCATGGGTTTCCCTAAGCTTTCCATGGTCTTCATAAGGAAATAATTACAAACCATTCCATGAATATAAAAGCCCTCACAACTGGTTTTATGTTAATCTACCGGTTTATTGAAAAGCTTTCTAATAATCAGGTATTTTGCTTATACCAAATTTTCAAACAAACTGATAACACGTTAAAAACAAAACCAAGTTCTGAGAGACAATTCTAAATGCTTATGTTTATACAGGAGTATCATCCTCATCATCTTAGGCCATTACACTATGATGCAGGATGGAGGAAGTTCCATGCATTAACTCTTAACATTCTGTGACGAAAAATCACAAGTTCCTGCAAAGACTATGCCTTCTATAAAACTACAGGTAAAAATGATGATACTGTCCTAGCAAGGGTTTAAGTATTTCGTCTGAATCTAATTATACAAATAAAATTCATCTCAACATGTTTTGTGAATCAAGATTGTATTAACATGAGCAAAATATCAATGTAATACAGTACTGCTTCTTTACAAAATCCACAATTATCCCCCCTCCCCCTTTAAAAAAAATAATAATAAATAATTTCTTAACTAACTGTCTAAAACAGTGCTGGCAACCCTAACATAACTATTTGCAACAGCAAACATTTCACACATTTCTGTTACTGAATACATGGGACTACATGTCAAATTTCTGTACAGAACACATTTCAAATGTGAAGTAGTGTTTCATGCCTTAAGACAATAATTTATTATTGCAGGTTATTGGCACATGAGTAAGGAAAAATGTTGAGGGATTAGGGATTGCTGTATCTTACTGTAACAACTGTATGGTTATCCATCCAAACATATATCTGAGGAATCCTAGAATGAGATTAGCTTGTATGTTCATTTACCCTGATTGACCTCACCATACAAGCTTTCAGGTACTGCACCTGTTTTTATAATCTTTATGACAACAGATATATAGTACATGGATAAGAAGTTACCCAATGGTTATTTAACAATGATGGCCTTCTGATAGTAAAAACTATTTGAAGTTAACCATGATCACCATGGAAAATATAATTTCTTTTAAGACAGAATAAAACAATTTCTCCTCTGTGTCACAACACCAAATATATAGCAATACCTCTATTCATTCATAACTCAGTTGACAAAATGCAGATTTATCCTAAACTATTACTCAACTTTAAGCAATGTCATGCTTTACATAACAATGACATTAATCATAATAAATAGCCAAATTAGATGTCCAAGATAAAATACGAGTTCATCAACTGGGTGCCAGCTAAACCAGGTACAGTCTATATTGGTGTACAGTATAATAAAAGTGCTAATAGATGTACCTACTCAGGAAAAAACACTGCGACACACACTACCACAATTGTATGCAACCTGTCTGTTTGATGTGAAGTACAAAACATGCTTCACGGAAGGTTGTTCTCAGCACAAAATAAAATTTGAATGCTTCTAGGGCTCCTACATTACTTACCTAATGTAGGTTATTACTAGATGTGATTATGAACTCATTCCATAGTGTTATTGTGACAAAAGTAATTAAACACAAGTGAGGAAATAAACATGACTTCTTCAAGAAACACTACTCAGCCAACGACAGCTCAGTAACAGAACTAGAGGGTAGCTTTACAAAGTTTGCCATATACAGTAACAGTAGCTCTTCCTCTGAAAGTTATGTCAAAGAAGATGAGCGGTGTGAGTTCTTAAGTCAATATAACTTTTTTTTCCATAGGCCTCACCCTTAATAATTCCTATTTATGTTTAACCTAACATCTCAGCTTAAAATAACACTGCAAGGGCTGTGTACTCCCCTGACAAGTGACACTCCCTGGATGGCCCAGCCCCCCAGGGAAAGCTGGCAACATGGGCAATACTTGGTGGCTAGTGGCGGCAGGAGTGTTGGTGCTATCCAGCTGAGCGGTGCCGACTAGTGAAGTTGATTGACTAGCTGAGCCTTAATAAACACTCACACCTGGAGTCTAATAGGGTGGTGCCTGCTGCATACCTGTATGCCAGAAGGGAAGTACTTGAAAGTAAGCTTAGTACTAGCAATAATGCAAATGAAAAACACTACAGGCAAGCATAAACCAGCATGTCTTCCAAAACATGAATCAAAGTAAGAGTAACATTACTTTTCTACCTTTACGTATTACATAATGTGTGAAAACTAGAAAATAAAGAGCTATACTCATGAATGATAAAACAGTTCAACAGATTTTCATCAGGAAAGAAAATAACACTATTACAACCATTAACCAAGTGTCACACAGCCATTCCATATGCAAATGCTTATGGAGCACCAGAAGGTTAGGCCTGGGACTGATAGCCAATTTCCCCACTAGGAAAACATTCAATACCTGTCTGGGGCTGAGGTGGCTGCCCAGCAAATGGAGGCTGAGAATAGCCCCCATCAGGATCTGTGGCATCTGGATAACTGTTGTATCCACCCATGGTGGTGGGGTCAGCCTCATAACTAGGAGCAAAGGCTTGGTCTGCTCCCTGTTTGTACCTCAGGAATGCTAGGTATGCCGCACCAGCCTGGGAAAGGAACATGTTTTTATGGCATCTAATAGGCTCCTGGGATAGGAAGAGATTTTTCGTATCTAAGAGACTCCTGAGAAAGGAAAAAGTTTTATGGTATCTTACAGTCTATCATACTCATTAATAAAAACTCCCCACAGAATGCTAGATATGCCTCACCAGCCTTGGGAAGGAATACGTTTTTTTATATCTAATATACTCCTGGAGAAGAAAGCGATGTTTTGGTATCTAATAAAACTCCTGGGGAAGGAAGAAATTTTTTGGTAACTAAGAGACTATCATATACATTAACAGCATCTCCTCCACACACACAATCTGTGCATATCTTCACAAGTTCCTTAACTTAACCTTTTCATGCATAAACAACTTCACTAAATCCTTCTAATCTACCCTTAACCTTCCATCACAGCCACTCAGGCATTTACAAAAATTTAGTAATTTTTCTTTAATTTTTTTGCTCTTGCCTAAACAAGGTTTGACCCTCCCAAATCTACAAGGAACCTACGGAAATGTACCAGTCAGGGGTACCCAGGATGGGTCCTTCAGAATAAACCAGTAAGTATTTATATGGAGTGTATCAACTTTCTATAGCTAAGGATTTCAAGTTCTAGTTTGCTTGTTAGAATCGTTTACATAATTCCATCAATTGAAAGGCCATTACAGTGCGTTATCTAAAATCAGTTATGAGAAGGGCATGGTAACATAGGTTTCCCAGCCTATAATCATGTGTAATATAAAAGGGTGATAGTAGCTGGTAGGCAGCCAATGACCAGAGAGGTGTACTACCAGTGCTACCAGCCTGGATATTGGAAAGGTTAGTAACAACTGCATAGTGAACCAGCACGTCAGCGGTTGTCAAACTGCACTCCTCTGACCCAAGTAGCTGTCTTTTCTTTCTGCCTCACCCACATGTGGACTGCTGGTATTCTGTCCACAAACATACAATCACTCCTTGTCAAAAAATACTTAAATTACACAAGTAATTACTTGTAACTAGATTTTCCTGCAGTGAGTGATATGCACTAGCTCTGCCTTTTGGCAAAATGGTAGGCATTATAGACAGAAGTAGTAGGCAGGAACATTAGGTAGAAGTGGAAGGCAGAAACATAAGACAGGAGCACTGAGTAGTAGTAGATTGGAACACTGGGCAGTAGTTGGTAGGAACATTAGGTAGGCACCTCTGGAAACACAGCAACAGAGTTGGCCCTGTGGATATGTGCCCGTTACCCACATATAGTGACTCCATATATTTGATGTATCAACTATGTCTGCCGTGACTATACGCGCGAGCCCAGGTGCAGTGCAGCCCTCTTGTCATGAGTGGCGTCACTATTATTTT
>JAYMFT010180227.1:0-12064 GCA_038088735.1 Panulirus argus
TATTATTATTATTATCATTATTATTATTATTATTATTATTATTATTATTATTATTATTATTAATATCATTATTATTACTATTATTACTATTATTATCATCATTATTATTATCATAAAACCCTTGGATCTTTTTTATGGGGTTCCTGCAGCTTTGAGGCTCCCCTCCAAGTTGGAGCATGGTAAGGTGTGCTCCTTCGGGGAAGGAAGATCCTTAAAAATGTTGTACTCTTTTCTAACTGTTGACAATGATATAGCCTTATCAAAGGTGACTTTTCATTTTTGCTACTACCACTTGCAGGTGGACTCTGTTAATATCCCTTATATTAATTTAGGTGAGAATCATTGGTGACATGTTACCTGGCATAAGTGAATCTGCAAATATAAATATTGAAAATACATACTTTCAAAACAAGAATACCCATTAATGCTCAAAGTAAAGGTTGAGTAATAAAGGAGTAGACAAAAGTATGAATAACATGTTTCTGGTAAAAGAGAATATAAGTAATATGTACAGTGAAGTATAAGAAAATTATCAGATTGTATAATTGTAAAATTCTGGTTAACCTTGTATCTTCAGTAATCTAAAATTAGGAAGGTGAATGAAAATGAAAGGGGATCAGAATTTTACAAGTCAAAGAACGAAAGTGTAATACTCATCTTCCATGATAATGTTAAATGAAAACTGAGATCTCAGGGAAGCAATACAAAGTAATGATGAGGTTGTGTGGGAGTACCTGAAGAGTACAGAAATAGAGGCTGCCACAGAGGTGTGTGACAATGTAATAATAAGTCTGTGAAAAGAGGGGAAATTGCACTCTCTAACCTCATAATTAAGCTTCCTCTTCACACCAACAACAATTTTTTTACTTCCACAGAAAAAAAATTCCTTTCCAGAATAAGATATTAAAGATATAAAATTAATTTCAGCCCTACTGAATCCACAGGAAAGGTACTGTATCACTGCTATCATTGAAAACAGTGGACAATATTACACCACACACATTTTGATATTTGTTTTTCCTAACTCATATTCCAATGAATTATTATTACTTCATCTTCTTTCTATTATAATCAATAATAATTGTACATACAGTATATCAGTAGAAACTGGGAAAGGCAGCAACATCAACCCAAAGTGCTTAATTTCTCCCTCTCATTCTTGAAGGATTACCAAGAATGACTGACTGTCTAGTGAAGATATTCAGCCCCTACTTGCCTACACTGACAAAAAAGCATATTCTAAAAGGTTGAGAAGCTGGTGGATAAGGAAAGTTTATAAAAAGCTAAATTTTCCAGAAACAGAGAGGTTATTTTAAGGAAAGCAGTGCATACAACAGTCCTGAACATGTAAGCATAAATGTTAGTGCACATGATTAAAATGAAAGAAATGAAGATCTTGCAAAGAAAAAAAAATGAAAAACAATAAAGGAGAACAAAACACTCCTGTAGAAAGAGGCAAATAGGATCAAAGGGTAGATCTATCTGGAAAGCAAGGATGAGCAAGTCAAGTCCAGGATGCTTGCAACAAATTATGTAGGCTTAAGAGGAGGATTTTTATAAATCTAAGCAGGTAACATGCAAAAGAAAAAAAATTCTTGAACACCTACACTAGAAACTAGATCCTTCACCTGTAATCAGAAATTCTGTGATTATGTGGTTCATATTTATTAGGTATCTGTCGGTTCAGGGAAGAATTATGAGATATTTTACATGATTATTTCAAGTACAGAAGCGTTTCATTATGTCATATTCCATTTTTAAAACATAAAGGTTTTTGGGCTAAAAAATTCTCTGAACTGCAATTTTTGGCATTTTTGTGGGGATAATAGACTTGCTTGAAAATCTCTCTACAAAAACTATTTTTCATGCTGAATTCGAATCTGAGGTTGAAATATATGTTGGTGAATATTAAAGCTTGTAAATAAGTAATTAACTGTTATCTTTCTAGAAGATTCTGTGGTTATTCAGTTTGTATTCATTGGGTATCTGTCACCTTGGGGAAGCATTATTCCATACTTTTCATGATCATTTCAAATAAAGAAGCATTTAATTAAGTCATATTTCAATTCTATAACAAAATGGTTTTGGGGCTAAAAAATTCCAGAACTGTTACCTGCAATTTTGGGTATTTTTGTGAAGGGAGATTTCCTTGAACACCTTAGTATAAGTACTACTTTTCATGCTGAATTCATACCTGGGATTAAAAGGCTTGTAAATAAATAATTACTATTCACTCTTTTAGGAGATTCTGTGATTATTTGGTTCATATTCTTTGGGTATCTGTCACCTTGGGGTAGCATTATAAGATATTGTTCTTGATCATCTCAAGTACAGAAGCTTTTTATTATGTCACATTTCAATTCTAAAACAAAAAGATTTTTGGGTTAAAAAATTCACTGAACTATTACCTGCAATTTTTGGTATTCTTCGAGAACAATAGACTCCCTTGAAAACCTCTGTATGAGGACTATTTTCCATGCTGAATTCGAATTTGGGGTTGAAATATATGTTAGGGAGACATCAAGGTCTGTAAATAAGTAATTAATTGTTACTCTCTCAGAAGATCCTGTGAATATTCGGTTCGTATTTACTAGGTATCTGTCGCCATAGGGAAGTAATATGAGATAATTTCCATGATTATTTCATGTATAGAAGCATTTCATTATGTCACATTTCAATTCTAAAACAGAAAGGTTTTGGGACTAAAAAATTCCCAGAGCTATTACCTGTAATTTTTGGTATTTTTGTGAGAGCAATAGATTTGCTTGAAGACATATGAATAAGGACTACTTTTCATGATGAATTCAAATCTGGGGTTGAAATATATGTTGGGGCATATTAAGGTCTGTAAGTAAGTAGTCAATTATTACCCTTTTAGATGATTCTGCAATTATTTGGTTAGTATTTGTTGGATATCCTTTGCCTTGGGGAAGCATTATGAGATATTTTCCATGATTATTTCAAGCACAGAAACATTTCATTATGTCATCTTTCAATTTTGAAACCAAAAAGTTTTTGGGCTAAAAGATTCCCTGAAATACTACCTGCAATTTTTGGTATTTTTATGTGGGTAATAGACTTGTTTGAAAACATCAGGGTATGGACTATTTTTCATGCTGAATTCAAATCTATGGTCAAAATATGTCTTGAGGGATATTAAGGTCTGTAAATAAGCAATCAATTGTTACTTGTTTAGAAGATTCTGTAATTATTCGTTTCAGATTTACTGGGTATCTCTCACCTTGGGGAAGGATTATGAGATATTTTCTCTGATTATTTCATGTTCAAAAGTGATTCATCATGTCATATTTCAATTTTTAAACAAAAAGGTTTTAGGATCCCGGGAGCTGGCTGCTTGTGCGGCCCCACCACTAGTTAGACCACACAATATTCAGCAACATGCTGCATCAAATGATTATTTTGTGGCCATTGGCAACTCAAGGGTGGGTCATTTTGATAATTGTTTCTTTCCCTACACCACAAGGCTTAGGAACTCTCTACCTTTCATGTCTTTTCCAATAACTATGACCTGGAACATATTAAAAGACAGGTTTCTCACTTACTCCAAAATTCATAAACACTTTCCTTTGTCTCTTCTTTTTCCCTCTCATAATATGCTCTATATTTGAATTAAGGTCCAGCCTTGATGTGGATTTTTGTTCGTGACTGAAGAATCACATGTAAGATAAAAAATCACAACATGCATTACAGAGGATATCTCTACTGCCATACTATAATGCACAAAGATTAAGTCAAGCAATCAACTAAGAATATCAAGAAAACTCCACGACACTCATGATAAGATGTCCTTAGGTCTGAACATTTCATATCATTAACATATAGATACTGCAACAAGTACACAAAATGCTCTGTTTTATTCATTCATTTACTTATCATTACCCCAGGGCCCATTTCTGAAAGGGTCTAAAAATATAAGAATATAAAATCCACATCCTGCTTGTTCACGAGGATTAATATTTTTCAACATTCTACCAGTACTCTATGGTTGGTCTATCTGTCTCATTTTACATTCCAACCATGAACTTCAATACTGAATTAAGACTTTCATATCTATATTCTGTTCTGCAGCACAAGATGAGCGTATATCTTGTTGTCTTAGTGACTTGCACCTTTACTAATATCAATGCATCTGAACTAAAGGATCAAACAACAGAGAGCAAGTTGTATTAATATTTCTTTTTCAAAATTTTTTATGCTGAATTACAGTAAATAACTCCAAAAACTATGTGGAAAGGCTAGTTTTGGCGTGATAACTTTTATCTTTATTGATAAACAACACCACAATCAGTTTAGGAAAACATTAGAATTGCAAATTCATGATGAGAACAAATCTTAAGAGAATTATTATTCAAGTACTGTATTCAAAATAATATGTCTATCTATCATTTAATAATATCAGATATTTTCAGTACTCTGTAATCAACTTGAAGATACTATACCTCTTATGACTTTACAAGACAATGATTTTGATGGTTTTTTTTAACAGCCAAGCAAGATAATGATACAAGAGTGGCCTTTCCACCAACACATACAAGCAAATGCTATTAGTTAACTTTTCAAAGAAATTTCGTTTTACAGTTTTCATAGTTAAATAAACCCACCACCTGATGATGGCAAGTATCCCTACTTAAGGTCATTCTGCTATGCAGAAGTCAGATGTCATGTCAATTACTGAATATACTTGACAATGGAAGCCTCACTGAAACTACCTGTGAAAGAAAGATGCTTGATGGCCTCCTGCTATCAAAGAATGAGGCCAGTCAATGGATATTTGTTCCTAATTCCATTGGAAATTATCATACTGATTCATATATACTGCCTTACAGAGGTTTAAGTGTCTGCTAAGCCCTCAATTTAGTTGCTAGCAGGTCTTATCAAAATTTTCAGTTCAGGCTGAATATAAATTATTTTCTAATTCTTAAGTAGTCCCTAGGGTTTTGATGCTGTTGCCTATCATGTTTAATGTGGTCCTGCAAATACAGAACTTGGTGAATACTATGTATACAGTATCAATTAATACTTTTGAAGAACTATAAGAATGATTTCCAGATTCATTTGTGTAATAGTTTTCACAATACATAGGAGTTAGCTTTTAGGTTCCAAATCTTCAACACTCAGATTATCATTTCTTCTAAGCTCTATACATATTATTGACTGTCTGCTTCAATCAGGGCCTGCAGTGATTTAATTTTGATACTATTATATAGGAAGCACAGATTCCTCCATCAATCATTGATGTTACTATGAATAGGCCTATGAAGTTAGTTAAACTCTACATGTGTAATTTAATGATCCTTCTCTGGGAATATTCTTCAAGGTTCTCCCTAACAATGTAATACATATTAACCATGACCTGTACAAGAATTTTACTTCTAAGCTGTAGAAATGTTTACAGTCATCCCATATGTCTGCATCTTTGGTGATGCTTGATGCTCCTTCAGTACCATTTCTCATATGAAGTATTTGTGGTATTTCTTCTTTACTTACAGCATATTTCTTTGCATCGATATATACACACCAATCAAATTGCTCCACAGCATGAGTGAGTTTTTAAACATTTGTATGAAGGTGTTTCTGAAGTCTAATATTCTGTGTGATTTAAGACAATTTCATTCAAAGAATTTCATATTTCTGGTTAATCATTCAGTCTACAAATTTTGCTTATCAATGAACATTTGTTTTAGACAGTCCGTCTTAATCTTGAGTTAGAGTGAAGCAGTTTGTTGTTTATCTGTATAGGATTGTATCTTATATACCTTCATCCATTATCTTTATTGAGTAGCTGATACATAATCTTTATGCATTTAAATGTTTCCAATTTTTTCCTTTTCACCTCCATGTCTCTTTCTTAAGCACTCTACCAGTCTGTCTTTGAAGCATCTCTTATGGTTCCTCATTTTAGGATACTGTCTTTCAGATAGGGCTTTTAATCAGTAGATTCATAATCACTATATATGAAATTCACTCATACAGGGTAAATACTGAATGAAACAATGTCCTTCTGTATCATATACAAATAATATTCAATCAATTTAGTAGATAGTAATGTTTAAATTCTTAGAATAAAAAAATGCTGGCCAACTGTAATTTTGATGTAAACTGTATCAACAGGTACTCATGGAACAAGTGAAGATGTGCACCTTACTGCAGAGCAATCATGCTCCCATGCATTGACAGGAAAGGTTACAACTAAACGAGAGTATGGGAGATGTGATGATGAATAAAGGAGGATTTTGTGTTCAGTACATAAAGGGTCACACAAACCTTTGCTACTTTTAAGTGCTTAAACCATGGGATAGTCTGAAAATGTTTCACATACCACAAGGGGCAACAAGGTATTTATATAGCTGCATCTAGTAGGAAGAGGTGTACACTTGTAAAAAAAGACTTGACTGCTCTTGAATGACAAGGGATGGTTCTTTCAAGATGACAGTAAGGATAGCTACTGACCAATCTACCTTCCTGCCCCAAGACCCCTCCTTCTAAGGTGGACTCCCACAGCAATTAGGAAGCTAGCCACATCCATCAGGTGGGACCATACATCAAGATGTGTAACGATACTGTGTTTGTCTTTGTGGGGTAAGTGCAGGGCAAATGAAGAGCAGGTGTTTAGTGTCTTGAGTGTGGAAGCTACATCTTGAGCATGAAGTGTCTTAAAATATGGTGAATCAGTTTTTAACAGTGAAGAGATCGGTGTCACCCTGAATATAAATGGGGAGTGTAGTTTCAGATAGTTATATGTCTAGTTGAGTGGAATTTAGAACTGGGTTGGGGGCTATTGTATGATGTCTGTCAAGCCATTACAGCATGAAAGTGTTTTGTCAATGTGTCGTTTGTTGGGTGGGGGTGGGGGGATGTGTAAGTGTAGGATGCTGAATTGAGAGGAAAGGAGTGAACTTTATGTTTCTGAATAAGGACATGTGGTAGGTTATGGAGTGGTTTTGCAGGGAGGTGTCTTGTGCTGCTGCAAAGAATTGGGTGCTCAGCATGGTGAGGTAGGATTGTATTGCAAGAATTTTAGTTTCGATGTGTCGATGTGGAGTGTTTGTGGCTGCCATGTAGCCGGTGATTATTCTGAAGTTTTGTGTGGTTTTTAGTTTTCTTTTGTCTGCTTTTGAAAGGATGGGTGACCAGGCAGGTAATTTGTAGTTTAGGATGAAGCAAGTGAATTCTTATAGAAGATACTGAGGAATTCCTTTTCCTGTCTGAAACTAGTCCCAGTAAGTATTTCGAGGCCAGTGAGTTTGTTTATGGCCTGTGTGCTGATGCCTTTAGTGTGTGGAATGAATGTCATGTGGCACATGTGATGCCTGTAGGTAGTAGTTGGTAGGCAGCCACTGACAAGGGAGGTATACTACCAGTACTAGCCATCTAGATATCAGTAGGGTTCATGATGGCTGCATAATAAGCCAACATTTCGGTAGTTGTCAAGTTACACTCCTCTAATCCAAGTAGCTCTCTTTTCTTTCCGCTTCACCCACACATGGACTGCTGGTATACTGTCCACAAACATACAATCACTCCTTGTCACATATAGCACTTGACAATAGTTAATTCACACAACTATTCTTCATAACTCTAGATTTTATGGTGATGAGTGCTATGTGCTAGCCCTGCCTTTTAGTAAAATGGTAGGAGCATTACATAAAAGTAATAAGCAGGAACATTTAGGTATGAGCATTATGTAGAAGTAGTAGGTAGGAACATTTAGGTGAGAGCATTAGGTAGAAGTAGTAGGTTGGAATATTAGGTAGAAGTAGTTAGTAGGAACATTGGGTAGGAGCCTCTGGAAACACCGTGCTAGAATTGCCCTCTGCCAATGGCCTCTTAAGGGCAAGGCATTAAAAGGCTAAAAAGCAGTTCACCAGTTATGAAGACTTTTGCTGTGGCCATCCCCATGAAGGAGTTCCCATGAGGAATGGGCATCAAAGATATAGATAGATAAATAAGCAGACATGTGATACCAGTAAGGCTGGTGTTTTTTTTAAAATGGAGTGGCTGGTGATTTAGAGTCATAGGAGAATGCAGGCTGGGCTCACGTCTGATGGGAGTTAAGAGGGTAATCGTGGATTTCTGTGAGGATCATACATTCTGTTTTGAGCTAGCCAGTGTTCTAGATGTGTATAAGGATACCTATGATGCAGTGAATAACAGGATGGCCTAGAAAGATGAAATTCCTAGACTTGACTTATGGAAAGACAGACAGTTATTTTCATCTAGTTACACTGAATATGGTATTACTGAGCAAACAAGAGAGGTAAACTGTCACAAAAATGGAAAACCATGTAAAAACCAAACTGCAAGATAAACATCATTGCTGTTATTTTTTCAAGTCATTGGAATAAAATCGTGTGAAGCTGTAATGGAAACATCAAAAATGAGGACTAAATAACCTAGTATGAGCTGTGGAATCAATATAAGTTTGGCATCAAAAAGGCTGCAGGTTGTCACTATCACACTATCCCCTTCTATCTGACCCAATCAACTGTAACCCACAGTAAAAATTACATGTACTGCAAACATGCCAGTCAAAATTAATTGCAATCTAAGTACGTTTACAGTCCTGATAAAAATGGATTTAGATATGATGTTAAGATTTCTAATGTTACCTGTATTCTCCAAACATGTCTTTATGATGAAACAGCTGCTTTCACCTAAAACCTAGATGGTTAACTTGAACTTCAATTATATACAAGGTATTCTATACAATATTTTTGAAGGTTAATGCTGATAAATTTGAATGTGACATAACTTTTTATTCTATTTCCTCAAACAGAGCCTTTCACAAACATCTATTACAGAAACATGACATCATTAACTCTATATATACACACAATAAAGGTGTCTTGATCAATACACTCAAATTCATCAGCACCATCTCAGTGTTAATTACTAATGGAATTGAAATACACCTGTCTATTCAATATATGAACATAACATCTCATGTTAAACAATCAAAAAAAATAAGACCTTCTTTACTTACAAACAAAGAAGCCGAAGAATAATGAGAGGACAACAAAGGATGCATATGAGGTGGCAAATGGAGTTAAGAAGACACACACTCCAGATAGAATGATGCAAATGTTGTTGACCCAAAGGGGATTGACCCAAGGTAGATCAGCAATAAGTCCAGAAAGGACTCTCCCAACAGTGTTAGTGATGCCAATGATGGAGATCAAGAAAGTTGCATACTCTGGCTCCACTCCCTGAAAGTGATGAAAGGTGTGTCATTTAAGTCATTTAAATATACATAACTCGTATTCTAGTCTTGCAACAGGTTCAAAATACTATAAAATGAGCAGTTACCCAATAGACAGGCACATTCAGTTTTTTGTACTCAGTACTAATGTTATGTGTCCACCTTTATAGATATAAAAAAGAGAAGTCCTATCCTTAACTTCATTTAACATTTTCATGTATCAGCTTATAGAATAATAACACAAACTGCTTTATACATTTAGCGCATTTAAATAAAATACAATACAGGGATAATGCACAAAATTCATTTAATTTCTTTCAAATACTCCTCCCTACTTCCTAAATCTATTCTAAATCATGAAAAGAAAAATATCACAAACTGCCTAACTCCTAATCTAGAATTTTTGTCATGGCTTCACCATCTTGAACCAAGTCACTGTTTTCAGTGATTAACAGACTAACTGACTGGGTTAAGATTCCCATGCCTCTGCCATAAAAATAAAATGCACTACGTTTATCATTAAACTTTTGCCTTCCTCCTACATTTCCCATTTAAATTCTACATAAATCCTTTGATAGATATCAAAATGTAATTTTGAATGCTTTAGGTGTTGTGAACAAATTGCTCTTTTACCAAGTTGAATTCCAACATAAATAAAAAATATGAAAAAAAATAACTATTGTTGCTTATTGTTTTTAATCTGTAATATATAATAATCATTCTCAAACAGCTTGAGGAAGTAACCAGTCTATCAGTTTACTGATTATTGATATAATGATGTTTACAACACCAAAGTTGTGCTGATGTACTTAACACTAAAACAATTTATCAATCAGGTGTGGAAAAGTACAGAATGTTCATTTTGTACTCCATTCGAATGTGAAAACCTAATCTTAAAGTAATATCATTTCATCATGCAAGTAATGCTGTTGATGGGTGAAATATTTGTACAAGACAAGAAAAAGAACATGAAAGAGCACATATGGAGAGAATGATAACAGAGAAAAGCTGGCAAAAGGAAGATGATATGTTTCAGAAATGAGACTTAGATAGAATTTATAGTGTGGACAGATGAGAAGTGGTTGGAGAAGGCAAAAAATGTCAATAAATACAAGAGCATTTATCATGAAGACACTAATGCATACTGAGATAACTGACTGCTGAAAGGTAAGCAAATTGGGGCAATTTTATGATAGGTTTTGAGTGTTAAGAATTCATATTCCTGGGTGTGAAAGAGTTTGATTGAAGGCACTGTTAAAGTTATACTTTGATATATGGAAATAAAAATTAATGTGGTTTAACTAAATAAAATGAATAATACAAGCTGTGGCAATTATTTTCTTAAGTCTGGTTAGGGGGGGTAAAAAAAAATAAACAAAGCACAGAACAAGGATCTGAGAGTGAGGTACTAGAGGGTAAGGGTAACTCAGAAACTGGTTTGGCCTCTGTAAACATCGTATTTAAAGAGACTGACTACGAATGAAGAGAGACAAAGTGAAGGAAAGATTAAACTTGAGTTATGTGGAAGGACATGGTGAAGAGTATACAGGAGAGAGAGATATCAGAATGGAGGTGTGTTCTGAGTCAAGCAAAGCTAGAAAGTGGAGCAAACTTGGTTTGGGACAGCCTGTTGGACTGAGGAAGATGGCATACTGGATGAAGATATATCTATTCATAAATTACAAAATTACTACCTTTTCTATTGCTGCAGCAGGCAGGTAGACAAAGGGTGTGTAGAAACCCAGCATGCCAAAGAGATTTGCCACTCCAATCAAGAGAAACACTGGGTTCTTCATCAGTGAGAAGTCCATCATCTGGCTAAGAGTTCCCCTTATGGATTCTGGCAAACAGGAACAACATCCTGGGAGTAAAAAAGGGAAAAACAATGTCACAGTAGGGTAGCGCATGGAGAATTTCCCAAAATATTTTGGCTGCTGAACATGACATTATCCATATGAAGGACTGCATCACAGGCAGCTGCATGGGAAATGTCATCTGATTACTATAAGGAGATATGCTTTGAAAAGCTTGTTTCATATCTTACAGAAGAAAGCAACAATAGCACTGAAGTTATAAGATCTTCTAGTCATAGTCTTTAAGCCCTCCCTGTTTCATGGCTTTCTGACTGTTTTAGAACTGACCTTTCAGGTAAAAAGTTATTTGTTTGAATTTTTCCCTCTTATTTTGAAAAAATCTTGGTTTTACTCAAGACCTCTTTCCAGTAACTCCTGCAACCCATGACTGTAATATATCCAGTTACTAGGAAATGTAAACTCCTTTGGAGTGAGAAGTTCTTTAAAGCAACCATACTCCCAATGATAGCTTAACCCAAGATGACTTTTCACTCGTGGTGTAACCTCAAGCGGACAGAGTCCAGTAATACCAATTTTTCATTTATGTACTGTAAAACAAAGTCTTCAACTCCCCACTTTCATTCAAACAATGCTACAGTTACTTTGCTTTTCATGAATTCACTTATTCTGAACATATGATTCAGCTAGGATTTCTCTTACTCACTGTTTAACTTTATTTCTATGTCTATCATATCTATATCTACCTGTGATACAATATGTCTGTCAAATACTTCACAGCATTCAGTTTTGTTTCGTTTTTCATTCTAACATTGATATTCTATGCATCTATACACATAAAGGATGGACTTTTTATAAGTAACAATTTTTAGTAATTTCCTCTCACTACATTAAAGAGTATTCAAATATCAGACCATAAGATTTAGCACTATTAAGGGAAATAACAACCATAAATGCAGTGCATTACACATGACAGCTAGAGACTGAGTGTGAGCGAATGTGGCCATTTCATCTGTCTCCTGGCGCTACCTTG
>JAYMFT010180248.1:0-12064 GCA_038088735.1 Panulirus argus
CAGCACGTCGACCCCGGTATACCACATCGTTCCATTTCACTCTATTCCGGGCACACCTTTCACCCTCCTGCATGTTCTGGCCCCGATCGCTCAAAATCCCTTTCACTCCATCCTTCCACCTCCTTTATTTGTGTATGTGTGTGTGTGTGACTTCACACCGGTCAGCGATCTGCTCGTAAGGATCTGTTCCAGTGCCCATCCTCATTGTTCAGTCCTGAAAGTCTAAAACATGTAACAAGTGATCAGGCTGTATTATCCCCTTAGTTCTTAGTCCTAGTAACCTGTCTCAGTCGTTAACCCTGTGTGCGCCACAAAGAAGACAGACGAGTGATCAGCTCTGACGAAGAGGCAGGACTCAGACAGCGTCAGCTGGTGAATTTTCTCAGTGATCACGGTCTTGATCAGCAGCTGTCGACGTACAGAGATGATCCCCAACGACTAGTTATGAACTATCCCTAATGGTCACCGAGCAGTTTGTTTGTGTTTGTGAGGATTGCCGCACTGATGATGCTACACGGGCCTTTGGCTTTGGGTGGCCCGTTCTGTGATTCCAGTTCCAGTTCGCCTTTACAACAAGCGGCCGGAGGGGTTGATTAGATGATCCAGCAGGATTATAAGTTGCTTGTTGTTACTGAAGATAACACAACAGACGCGCAAGTGGTTGCGGATTCTGGCATGTGAGCACTTTACCACCTCTCCCCTCTCTTGGACGCCGTCAGGGTGGCGTGCCTCTTGGAGCCAGCAATACCGCATTTCTGTGAAAGTCACCGAGCGATCGCCTCGAAACACCAATTTCTGTGATCAGCTGTGGATAACCAGAAATCAGCTCCACTATTTGTTCACTCGTCAAGTTGGTAAGCGATTATCATCAGTGTTGCTTTAGTCATTGGAGCGACACTGGTAGATTTTGTTATGGTGTCTTGAGACTTTTCGTAATGGTGAGAACAGACAGGGGGATACAGAAACACGATTAATTAAATCTTTATTGGATAAATACAGAGTCGATGTAGCTCAGGTCAAACTACTGCCGGTCGTACAGAAATAATTATGGTGAGGGTGGCAGGGTTTCCGCCATGACGCTGTTGTAGGTGCAGGGATGAGACAGGCGTTCCGTGGGAGAGATGAGCCGACACCAGGACTCGTGGAGTTTCTACAGAAGGGAATAGACGTTGCCGAGGTCATGCATTAGTAGGTGGTTGCCGTTTGTGCTTTCTGCTCTCAGTGGACTGGCCGTAAGTCTTGTAGTTCAAGCTGCATCAGGAGACACGCGTCGGCATTGTCCCACGGGAGTCATATCGAAGGGGCTGGGGTTAAAATACTTGGGTGCTGCTGCGGAAGGAAGAGTCCCTTCAGCTCCTTTTGGGGTTGGATGAACCTGGAGTCACATGGCTAGAACGTGTTCAGGTGTCAAAACTGTGCGCTTGTGATCTCAGGCAAACTGACTACTTGACTGATTGACTGAATGACTACACTGATGCATATGAGTATATGAGTCAAGATTAGTCACACCCGCCGATAGTGTTAATTGTGTGGGTGTGGCCTCCTTGTAGAGAACTGCGTCGCCTCCCCGCTCGTTACCTGGCTTATGATTAACCTGTTTCACATGAATTTATGTCAGTTGCTTGATTAGATAATTACAGTGGGCAGCCAGATAGCCATCAAGCAATCTGTCCCAATGACCAATCAATAGCAGCCCTGATGACTAGCCACTAACTAGCCTAAATAACCAGCCGGTGATCAGCCCAAGTGAACAACCATTAATCAGCCCCAGTGACCATGCAATGATCTGTCACAGTAATCAGCCCAAGGAATTAGCCAATGATTATTCCAAGCAGCCAATCAATGATCAGCCCCTGTAATCAGATGATAATTATATAATTAACCCATTTGACGAGATAATTTTATGATCAACCCCAGTGGCCAGCAACTAATCAGTCTGTGTGACCAGTGAATAATTAACCCCAGTGACCGACCAATATCAATTCCACTGACCATCCAATGATTACCCCAAGTGACCAACTACTACCCAGTCCCTGTGACAGCTGATAATAAGCCCAATCAACCCCAGTGACCACCCATTAATCAGCCCAAGTCACTAGTCAATGATCAACCCCAGTGACCAGACAAAACTCAACCCCTGTGACCAGCCAAAACTCGACCCCAGTGACCAGCCAAAACTCAACCCCTGTGACCAGCCAAAACTCAACCCCTGTGACCAGCCAAAACTCAACCCCAGTGACCAGCCAAAACTCAACCCCTGTGACCAGCCAAAACTCAACCCCTGTGACCAGCTAATAATCAACCCCAGCGATCAGCTGGCTGCCTCCACCGTCAATAAGTCAGCTGCGTTCGCCACTGGGCAACTCAACGCGAGGGAAAGTTCGTCAACACAGGGGATCCCGGCGGGGACAATTAAGGAGTACGTTCAATTAGGGATGTTTGCTTCACGGACCTGGCTTGACTACTACTCCACCTGCTGCTGTTGCTGCTGCTGCTGCTGCTCTCTCTCTCTCTCTCTCTCTCTCTCTCTCTCTCTCTCTCTCTCTCCTGTATTTTTTTCCAAATTCTGATCTCTCCTAAGTAATTATTAACACATGCATCGTATTGCTCTTAGCTTTGTAGACTTGTCCAACACGGGTCTACTGTCTCGAAAACCCTTGTATTAATTTTTCTACCACATTCATATTTTTTTGTTTTCTTTGCCATTTTTTTTCCCCTCGTGGAACTTTCCACTTTCTAATTACCTCCTCTCCTTTTGCCTCTCCCTTCCATTTATACTTCCCCTTCTCTCTTTCTCTGTCTGTCTGTCTGTCTCTCTGTCTAATATTATTTAATCAACAGTATATTGCATCTTTCTATTTGCCCAGTACCCATCACTTTTCTTGCACAGTATCGGCCCACATTAACCCCGTGTCTCAACGCACTATTTATTCTCTCTCTCTCTCTTTCTCTCTCTCTCTCTCTCTCATGTTCGTTTCGCCAGTCTTTTTCTTTCTTTGTCTCTCTACTCCTTTGTGCGTGTTTTATCAAGTGCATTCACTCTCTGTTTCCGCGTCATCCTTCTTTTCTGCTATACATTGCCCCATATTTCACTCGCTTTAGCACAGGTTCTTCATCTCAAACTTACTCTCCCTTTCTCTCGATCCTTCGTATTCTTAATATCATTAAGGGATCTCCGTTTTCTGTTGCATTTTTACCTAAGTTCATTATGCTGTTTCTTGTCTTAAACATTTTCTCTACTTCTTCAAGAACTTTGCTCATCCACTTCTTCTTGATTTCTTGCACAGGATTATCATCATTTGATAATTTCTGACTGGTTTCAGACACCCACAGGAAATACCTGTGAACTGCATCCTCGTATGCACAGTCGAATAGCTGCCCAGTCTTTGATACAGTCGATGAGTGAGTGGATTAAACCGAACAGTCGTGTGAGAGCTGGAGGATTCATAAGATAGGTTGATTTCACTCCTTGAGCACGAGGATGCAACGCACGAGCACCGTGACACGACCAGTGAGCACAAGAGTACGACCCTTGAGCGAGACGGCACGACTCACGAGCACGAAGGCGCGAGCCTCGAGTATCACGACCTGGGCCATCGTATCCAAGGGTCGTGCCGTGACATCGGATTAAAAGGTCCTTCATACGTGCTCAATAGGTCGTACCTTCGTGCTCAAGAACTTTATAACATCCGTATCATACCCATTCCTGCCCGTCAGAACCTGCGTTCTACTTTCGTGATGTTAGACGTTCCCATGTCACACTTGTTGGTTAATGTACTCCTCCAGCTTTGACAGTACTGTGTGGGTGTCGCATTTTCCTCCTCTCTCCCTCCCTTTCTTTCTCAGTGTCTAGTAGGTGGTAAGGAGCCACTGACCAGGGAGGTAATATTCGGGCACCACCCGCCTAAGTACCGGTAGGGTCAGTAACTATTGTGCATTTCACTGGCTGTCATGTGTTACTCCTTGGGCCCAGGTGGCTATCTGGCTGTCTGTGCTGCTGGCTTTGTCCACAGACGTACAAGCTCTCCTTCTTGCACACAACACTTGGAAAGACGTACCTCGCACGACCCGTCCTTCGTAGCTGTATTTTCCTACTGTGAGTGCTACACCTTTTGGCTAAATTTCGCCTTAAGTTCTCGTGAGTAAGTAAGTACTCTCTCGCTGAATCAAGTTGCCAGTTTCTCTCTCTCTCTCTCTCTCTCTCTCTCTCTCTCTCTCTCTCTCTCAGGCGCCTGACCAACAACAGACAGTTACTGTAACGTGAGAAGAACGGCCATTTCATCGAATCCCATCTAAGAAGGTGAGGCCTGGACTAACAACACCCTCCAAGAGGTGAAACCCGGACCACCACCTCCCTCCAAGGAGCTGTGGCCCAGCCTGCCTAACAGTTCCCTACAAAAGGTTAGGTCCCGAATAATGGCTTCCAAAAGGTTAGGAGCGGGCTAGCAACTTCCTCAAAGAGGTGAGTCTCAGATTAAGATAACAGCCCCTTGCAAGAGATGAAGGTCCAGATCACCATCTCCTAGAGGTGACACCAAGACTTGCAGCTACGAGAGGTGACGCTCGGACCAGCAACTCCAAGAGGAGACTGAAGACTTGAAGAATGATTCGATCTGGGACTGACCACTTGAAGAATGGTTTGAAATGAGACTGAACACTATACAGAGTATATTTTTTATTTTTTTACCCTCATCATAGGACGACGACTGAAAGCCTTTGCCACAGGGCCGGGTCGTCTTGGTCCTGCCCCGGTTGGGGGGAGGTGGGGGGGACGAGACGTGGTGGGTGCGACCGAGTCGTGCATCATGCATATTTATGATGCGTGAGATCCATCGTCTCGATTAATAAGAAATTACCGGGATCCCATGAGGAATTACCGGAGTCTCGTCTGATAGTGGATCTGTGAAATTTATTTTATCATTCACGAATTTTCATGTTTTTTTTTTACCTGGAAAGGCAAGTGAAGGAGGAGGCCCACTCCCCGACACACACACACACACACACACACACACACACACACACACACACACACACAGTTACCCCAACCCTCACGGGTGTTTAAGGAATGACTAGTGCCTTGCCACACGCTCTTTCTGTCTCCTATATTAAGTAAGGGTCATATTACGGGTCTATTGTTCCGCACCTGCGTAGGCTCGTTGTTTGGTCTCCGGCTTATATCATCGCTAGTGTGGGAATTTGTACAATGCAGTTGTATTTTCGGCTTTAGTCAGAATGTAAGTTAAGTAGAGCGGATGACGGATCAGCGCCCTCAAGGCAACGCGGGTCTATCTTCGTCCTTTACCTTATTAGCTTCCGTCACACTGATGTGCTTGCACTGGTGCACTAACTCTTGCAGCAGAATCTGATGACCAGCTCTGAAGTGTACTGCATAGTTGATCTCCTCTGGTACGTTTTTCTCGAGCACGACGTAGCTACCCTCGAGCACGACGCTACGGCCTGATCCTTTAAGGTCGGATGGAAGACCAGGCCATCATACCCAAGGATCGTACCTAAGTCCTCTTATGGGATCCCTACCTCTCAAACCCTTCTCTCGGCAGGGGAAAAAATGGTTCCGTTGTCTTTACACTGTAAACGTAAACACTCGTGTTTTCATGTATTTCCAAGTGGTGGGGAGAGCCTAGAATGCTGACGCCCAGCGTTCACCACGCTAGCACTCCATATACACCCCCCTTGCCTGCCCGAAGGACTGAATTGCATCGCATGCCGACATCCACTCAAGCAATTAAGTTCCCTTCTCGCCGCATCGTTTTGCTTGGGGCTTGTGGATACAAGGTTTTCGGTACGTGTATAATGTTGGATTTAATGGTTATCGACATCTACTGGTCATTTGAGCCAGAATCTGTATAAATATGCCAAGCATACAACGCACAAAGACATTTTGGAGGTTCAGAGTTACAGAGCGATCGTTTTAATGCGAGGGAGTATATGTTCACCGTATTTGTAAGCCTGAAAATTCGGCAACAAAAGAGAGGGAAGAAGGAGAGAGGTGAACTGAGTGCGTTGAAAGACTCGCAAGGAAGAAAGGAATGGAGTGAGGGAGGGAGATTCGGCTTGGATTAAATACCTCTCGCTTTGACCTCTTAAGACATTTTATCAGCATAAGTAATCCACGAGACCCGGTGCTAAATTCCGGCGTGGCGATACCTCACCAGGGAACACTCACCACCGGCCGCAACCCTTTGTCCCAACGTCTCCCTCCTCTTCCCCTTTACCTTTTTGCCTGTTTCTCCCTACAACTTCTCTGCCCCATCCCTTTGCAGCATCTCCCTCCTCCTCCTCTTCTTCTTCCTCTTCTTCCTCCTCCTCCCGTCTCATATCTCCCTTCATCACACCAGGCAGGCTCCCACACGATCGCTCTCACCTGATGTGCTAAATCATCCCTGCCTTTTGCGAGCGGGTGCGGACAATTTGCCGATGGATAGCGGCTTTCTCCTCCGCCCGCCCCCAACGGGTTATCACTTCGCGACATTTCTCTACAAACAACGGCACATCCGTGGTTAAACACGGGGGGGGTCATTTAGGGTCACACAAGCCGCCGCTGGAGGCGCACTTGGCAGCCAACTTGTGCAGGAGTGAAGCCGGTCAAGGGAGAGAGTGTTGGGAGGACATGTTAGTGAGAGGACGTAGCGTAGGGAGTGAGTGTGCTCATGCATGGTGAGAGGAAGAGAGGTGAGGATTAGGAGAGATAAGAGAAAGATGAAAGACAAGATGACGAGGGGACCGAGGGCGAAGCACATTTAGTCATAATTGTATACACTGACACAAAATAAGACCCGTATACACACGGACAGATAAGGAGGTGCACATATGCATCTTTTCATTCACACACACACACACACATACACACACACACACACACACACACACACACGAAGTTATACCTAGCAGCAACAGCAGACAGACGTACAGAGAGAGAGAGAGAGATATAAGAACACCCATGGACGGACGAGAATTAGGCGGAAAGAAGACACTAGTGTAGACAACGTTGCAGCTACTCATTTGAAAGGAGAGAGAAAGCAAGGGCCATTATAGTAGGATAGGAAAGTAAGAACAGACGAACTTTGAAAAGAAAATTGTGGACTGGGCAAAACTTTTCCATAAATTCATCAGGAGTAAATTGATAGTTAATGTACTGCTAATAAAGAGCAAGGATTCAGTAGGGAAAGTCAGAGAGGTTGATGGAAGGATATGCAGGGAACTGAATGACAGGTTAGGAAGTGGTTTCTCAGTGGAAAACACTTCAGTCTCTAAAACACAGAGATGAGACAAGGAGGAGGCCTTGGAAAGCCTTGAAATATCTAGAAAAAGCATAGATACTTAGAGCCTTGACCCTTATAAGACCAAAATGAAATTTCTCCATATGGGCTGAAGGTGTGTGCAGACAAGGCTCAACAGACCACTCGAAATGTTGTTCGAGATGTTGCTAAGAGAAAGGTAACATGCCTTCTGAATGGAGGGGGGGAAACGCCATACCTGTCTTAAGAGGGTAGACCTGGAGAGTTAACACCGAACCCCAGACATGTCTCTCTGACAAACGCAGTCTTGAAGGTATCGGAAAATATAATCAGGAAGCAAGTGGATGACTTAATTGCAAAGGAGATGTTACTTAGGTGAAACGAGGTCGTATATATCGAACCTCTTAGGTTTCTGGGAGAGTGGATTGTATGTATTTGGACAGCAAGGAAGCATTTGATACAATACCACCACGCGTGTTTGGTTAAGAGAGGGACTTCTTCGAGGGAGAGAAAATTATCTTAAGGAAACAGAGGACGTAGGGCAGAGGAGCCTTACAAAATGGGCTGTGGCTACCACTGAGGTGCCGTAGGGTTCTCTCCTGGGACCATCGCTCCTCTTGATCTGTGGTAATGAAACGACAGAAGGATTGGACTTCTTGAGAATATTTGTGGTGGAAATTAAAAGTGAGAAGAACTGCATGGGGGACTCAGAGTTCAGAGTTGGTCCGATGCATGGTTGATGAAATAGAGTCCGGGTAAATGCAAACTGACGTGGATGGGACAGTGTGAAAGTAAACCTCGATACAATTGTTATCTAGCGGGCAAAATGCTGCAATGCCACAGCCAACGTCAACGCCTGATATGGCAATTGTGTTAATCAACGTCGACGTTGACAGTGGCATAAGCCAGCGTCGCCAATGGCCATGGCTTCAACGCTAGCTCTGGCAGTGGTGTCAATGCCGGCGTTGACGCCAGCCGGTCACTGTCCTCTCTTAGTAATTTCCTCATACTCTCCAGGGACTTGCGTGTAACTTACGAGATCATTTTCTCTCCTAGTTTCTGAACTTAAGATAATGATCTCAGCAGGTATTACGCCTGAGAAATTTTCCGCCATGATTTAACAAAAGTTGACTCTGTTAAAGTTTTTATCTTTGGTTTGACCCCAATTTCATTGCACGTAAGTGTAGCACTCTACAACAAACTTTTTTTTTATTGCTTTGAAGTTAATCAAGGGAGTCTCCGTCATCTGCATCGCTGCTGACAGTGTGAACTTTGAATGACCCTTCCTCTTGTCATGCCTTAGTTTTAGTAAGGCAGAGAAGTAGCGATTGTATTGTTAGTGTTCTTGTTTTCCCCGTATCGCTGATCTTTTAGGATAAAACGTGCGAGAATGTTGCTACTGATTTGGAGGGAACGATTTGGATGCGAGTGAACTTGGGTGGGTTTTGTGTGCATGGAGTTGTGTAGGCTTGGTCGTGGGTTGTTTAGACATGGGTGAGTAAAGTTGTATAGACATGGAGTGAAGTCATGGGTAGTGCAGACATGGGAAGTGAAGTCATGGGTTGTATAGACGTTGGGAAGTAACATCATGGGCTGTATAGATATGGATAGTGACGTCTCGACCATGTTGAAGTCATGAGGGTAATGATATCATAGGATAATAAGGTCAGCGATGTCATCACATCAGTGAAGTCATCTGAAGAAGTTAAGGTGCGAGTGTAGGGACGAAAAAGGACTGAAATGGTATAGTGATAGAAACAGGATAGTAAAACTGATTGCCCTTCCGCATTTACCTTTTCCTCGGGCTCAATTACTGTCAGGAAAAGGATGAGGGAGATGAAAAAATATATACCTTGTATGTAGGAGAAATATTGCTTTGAACATTTATTAGGAAAGTAATTTTATGGCAGACTTATGGCAAAAGTTTCGTTATAGTTTTACCATCATCTGTTCTGCGACTAGATCCGAAAAGGAAAGACATGAATATCGAAAAACTGGATCCCTTTTCAATCAGATATCAGTGCATTACTTGTCTGGCTCTTTATACTAATGTTCTTATTGCCCTGGTATTTAAAACGCCAAAAGGTGATTTGTTCCAGTGTTTAACCACTCTGCATGTGAACAGACTTTTGCCTACATAGATAATACAATTCTTTATCTTCAATCTTCGTACCGTTATTTTTGGTCATTGAATGTGTGTAAAAGTGAAGAAATTTTCTTTTATGTTGTCTAAATAGTATTTCAAACTCTTCCGTCAGCTCTCCTCGAAGTCTGCATTTGTCTAGAATCTCTCCTCGTAAGAATTATATCAGGGTGAAGGGATTAATTTGGTTGGCCGTCTTTGAATTCAGTCTTGGTTTCTTCAACTTTGAACAGGTTTGGTGACCAGAATTGAACAGTGTATTCGAAATGAAGTCAGACTAAGATGATGTAAAGGTTGATTATCTTATCCTTTGTTTTGTGAATATCTCTATGACATCTAACATTCTGTTGACTTTATTGTATGCAGCTGTGGTTACGACATCAAAGGTCATTACTGATAATTATTCTGTGGTTCTCTTCTTCTTTAACGTATAGTGCTGGTTTACCAAGCATCACGTATTTACGATTTATGTGTTTTGCATCAAAGTTTACTACTTTGCATTTGTCTACATTGAAATCTACTTGTCTTGTCTCTGTCCAGTCTCCCAGTTCTTTGAAATCCCTCTAAATCCTTAGGCAGTCTTCCTTTGAATTGGCCATGTTACCTAATTTCATGTCTTCGGCAAAGTTTGAGATTCTGTAGGTTAGTCCTGTCTGTAGGTCGTTCATGTAGGTGATGAAGAGTATGGGCCTTAGGACTTTGCCTCGTGGAATTCCACAAGGCACGTGAATGCAATCAGTTGCTTCTCTCTTCAACACCTCTTTTTCTTTCCTCTCTCAGATCTAATCCGCTATACAACAGCAGATTCAGTCTCTTATGCCATGAGCTTTAATCTTGATAAGCAATCTGCGTTATATAATAGGATATTTGGGGGAGCCAGTTATCACATATATTGACAAAAGAATCCAACTAGATTCCTTAAACATGGTGTTTTAGACTTGAAGCCATGTAGTATACCAGGTTTAACTAGTTTTCATCAGTTCGTGCCCAGCCTCGTCAGGTCCTACCCATCCTGGTAAAGTTGTACCAGACCTGGACAGGCCAGACCTCGTATCAAACCTCAACAAGCTGTAACGGACCTCGGTAAGTTGTGCCCATTCTCGTCAATTTGTATCGGACATCGTGGGGCTGTCTATACCTAAACAAGATTTACCAGACCCCTTCATGCTATAACAAACCGCGGCAACTGGTGTCAAGCCTTGCTAAGTTGGACCAGACGTCAACCAGTGGTACCTAACCTTATTAGGTTGTACCAGACCTAGACAAGTTGCACCAGATCTCATGTTATACTAGACCTCGTCCGGTTGTTGTATCATACCTTGTCTCGTTGTAATAGATCAGTTTAAACTAGACCTGGCCAGGTTGTTGAACCAAACTTCTGCAGATCGTATCACACCTTTTCATATTGTACCAAATCTCATTAGGATGTACCAAACATCTTCAGTTTGTACCAAACCCCGTCAAATACGCTTCTTGTATTAGTAAACTCACTTGCTCTCGTATCACCCTCACCTGAAAAGCAGTAAGGTATTGACACATTATATATATGCGTAAAGAAAATGAATGAGTTTTCTTTAGAAAGGCAGAAGATTTTTTCCTGTCCAGGTACTGAATGTTTCTAAGGACAATGATCCATAAACTATCCCTTCTCAATATAGCTCCTTATTCCTTGGATCGTAATCCTTATGGTGAGTCTTTCGTAATTGAATATTTTCTACGGTACGAGCAGAGTTTTACACTTCGTAGGGGCCCTAACTTTTGAACATTTCCACAGACATGCAAATTTTGTGAAATTCTTATGTGCTGTCAGAATACACAGTGTCCTCACTCGGTATATTTCAGTCGTCCACTACTCTTATATCCAGTACTGTGAAAGTACTTCTCTACGCCTTTTCTAACAAGTTTCTTGCCTAGTTTCATATTATGGTATTTGTTTGCTCTGTCTCTAGATCCTTCGAGGAACTGTTTACAGTTGACGTCCTCAAACTAATATAAAAACTAAGCTTTGATCTATGCTCTCCTTACGCTTCGCTCTTCTTATATGGTGGACAGTTCTCTGGTGGGCAAGTAATTAATGGCCTCTATACATTTAGCTGTGCCTCTGCTCTCTAATGCCAGTACCACCTTTGTTGCCCTCCTCTGGACCTTCTCAATTAACTCTCTGCTTCTTTAGGTGCGGTGACCAGATTTGGGATTTTTTTTTTCTTTTTAGTTTTGGCCAGATACACGTATGAACGGCTTGTTTACTGCCTCTTTATTAGTATGTGTGGGTGTGTGTTAACATAACAGGTATACATACTTTTATCAATCCTCTCTCCTCACAGCAGGTGCTAGTCTATTGAATGGCATATAATTGACTTGAAAGTATTGTAGATATGTTAGCAGTAGCATGTGTTTAATGCTCCATTTCTCGGGTCTGTTTTTATTGTGTAGCCACTCAGTTTTAGGGATTCAGAATATTATATCTTGTATACCTTTTGTTTCCGGCAGTATCAGGATATGACAACGTTATATTTCGTGTTCAGTGACTGGGTAGTGATTCATTTATCTAATCTCTTACAGCGAGCCTAAGTGTTCATCTTCCTCTCGAGGCTAGTCTAATATTGGGTACTTGGCTTAGGCTGGTGTATATATATATATATATATAGATATATATATATATATA